>JARVLU010000103.1:11598620-11609657 GCA_031762415.1 Simpsonichthys santanae | reverse complement strand
TGACGTCACTGGGGGCGGAGCCGTAAGTACGGAGCGCCGTAGGTCGATGGCGCCGTAGGTCGAGGACAACCTGTATGTCGTTTTTTCCGTATATGTTGCATCTATTATGCGTCACCGCTGATGCGTTGCGGTTGTTACATGTCACCGCTGACAACCCAGAAATGTGGGCCGATGTGGCAAAAATCGATTGGCTGCCAAAATGGCGGTCATGGGAGCGTGCCCGGGATGACTTTAACAAGAATTTAACAAGATTAACACTTAAAAACAATGAGTTTGCTCAAAATTATAGTAAAGGTGTGGCTCAGTCTAACTTTTGCTTAATAAATAAACTGACTATCAAATCAGCTGCATTTCAAAAGCCGATATGCAGAAACATGAATATGCAGAAGGGCGACTCGCTGTGCATTTCTTCTAAATTTACCAGGATAACCACCAAAATACATTTGTTAGCTTAAATTTCTAGTAAAGGTGTGTCTCAGTTGAACTTTTACTGAGTAAATGCACTTTGAAGGTCAAATCAGCTGCATTTCACCAGGGCGATGCAGCGAAATGAAGCTGATTTAACGGTTGCTCCAGACAGATGACAGTGGCAGACTATGGCAGGCCAACTGTGTCATTAATAGCCACTTTTACCTATTACATGATACAACAGCATGCTTTACTACGAGTGCCATCTAGTGGCTGAAAATGGTTGTGTTCAATTTTTTCAGTCAGAATGAATGAAAACAGTCATATCACAGCCAAAAATTGGTTTATAAATATGAGAAGAAAAACAATCCATAAATACGTTGCTTTGGGTAGAAGTCGCAGGACATGGAAATTATGCAAAAAACTGCGACTTTTACTGCAAAAAATACTGTAAGTCTGACCAGAGTGACATGCTAACGGCTAGTTCAAGGAAACCTATTGTGGATTGCTACTGCTTTAACTTTAATCTACAATGGTTCATTCAAACACTATTTTAAAATCTTTACAATATCTCCAGTTTCTCATTTACCAGTTATTAAACACTTATTTGTGTAAGCTTGCAAACATAACTTTAGTGAAGAGACGAAAAAGCTCTGAGAGTGGTTCAAGAAAAAAAAAAAAAGAAAACGCAAAACGATTTATTAAACAAAACTGAAGAGCTGATGTGGCAGCAAACTACTCACAAAGAAATGGTTGGGAAACCATGGAGGATACAAACATGTCACAGCTTTGCAGCTTAATGCCAGGACGAGGAAATGAAGCCAAGAGGCTGATTATAAGAGAACACTAATGAGGGGAAAATAACAAACATCTGGGGAGACAACGAGGATCAGGTGAGCGTGGGAGGAGCAGGAGTTGTGTACAGGAGGGGAAAACACTGCGGGGAAGTGAAGTGGAGGAAAGCACAAGAAACTCAAAAACCAGGCAAATACAACATAAACCACAAAGGGAATTAAACTAAAAGAACACTGGGAATAAAACAAACACAGACTATGACAAAATACTAATAGCAGCAGATAACAGGAATATTATATCTGATTGTGTTCCTGCTGGAACTAGTCATCAGTCAGAATTAGACTTTTTTTTTTTTTAACCAGGGCTGTTCAAAATGCTATCAGCGACAGGTAAGATATTTACTGCCCATAATCTATATCCTTAGAACCCTTCTTCAGAAGCTCTAAATCATCATTTTTAGCCAATTGTTTTTTATATTTTGAAAGGGCTCTGCTGTATTTTAGTCTTCTTGCAGACTTCCTGTTTTTCTACGCCTATCTGGTTTTTTTTTTTTTTTTTTTTCAACCAAGACATTTTTAATAAATGAAATTTAAATCAATATGCACAGTGGACACACCACACTTGGGTTATTAACTCATAGAGATGGATAGCATGCTTCATCATTCAAATTAAAATAAAACACATGACAAGTTTAAAGTTATTTAGTTTGATTCTTCTTGTGTCACATTCAGCACAATATGCTTCAAGCAGATTCATCTTCACATTAGCCTCAACCAGCTGTGGATTTCTCATTAGTAGTCCGATTCCCAACACTAATTAATTGAGTGTTCAGTTGTTGGCATTTCTGACTAAATTAATTTAGCTCAGAATGCATGTTTGTCTTGTTACGGATATGCATTTAATTAAAGGTTGGAGCAAGTTTTCACTTCCTTTAAACAAACCTATCAAAGAAAACCTTAGATAACTGTGCTGCATGATTTCATTAAATGAAATTCTTAAACTTAGACTTTTTATTTATTTATTTATTTTTTACAAATTTCACATTTAATTTTACTGTCTCAAATCATTGGCTAAATTACTACAGGACATTGCTTAGAAATAACCACAACATTTTTTTTAACCTAAAGTTGGTTGTCTACATATCAAATGGGGCATGATGATGCACATTCTGCAGGCATTTAGGTAAACTTTGGCAACATTACCAGTCACATTTTCATAAAACACAACAAAACTCCAGCCAAATACTTAAAAGAACAGTTTGGTTATTTGTAAGTAATACTCTGTCAGATGGTTGATAGTTAGCATCAGTCATAGAGCGCAGAGTTTAGAGAAAGACTACCGTGTTTTCCGCCGTACATGTCGCACCGCCCTATAAGTCGCATCAGTCCAAATATGTCAAGTGGAAAAATCCATTAATATGTCGTTTTGCCATATACGTCGCATTTATTATACATCACCGCTGATTCGTCGCGTTTGTTACACGTCACTGCTGACAACCTGGAAATGTGGGGCGGTGTTGTGCCAAAAATTGACTGGCTGCCAAATGGCAGCTGCGGGAGCATGCACGGGAGAACTTTAACAAGAATTTAATAAGATTAACACTTAAAAACAATTATTTGTTTGCTTGACTTTATAGCAACTATGTATCTCAGTTGAACTTTTATTTAATAAATGCACTTCAATGGTCAAATCAGCTTCATTTCACCGGGGCGACGCAGCGAAATGAAGCTGATTTGACTGTGACTCCAGGTGAGCTGGACAAAGGTGGCTGGTATGGCAAGATGATTGTGTCATTAATAGCCACTTTTACCTATTACATGACACAATGGTATGCCATCTAGTGGCTGAAAATGGTAGTTTTCAACATTTTTAGTCAGAATTAATGAAAACAGTCATATATCAGCCAAAATTTGGTTTATAAATATGGGGAAAAAATCCCTAAATACATCACTTTGTAAGTCGCAGGGCATGCAAATTATGCAAATAAATAAATAAATAAATAAAATGAAACTTATAGGCCAAAAAATATGGTAGTCTTTGCCCAGGCCAGGCTAAATGCCAACAAAACAATGGTTTGTTGTAGTATGTTTTCAGGCTCATAAAAAACTTCTTTCTTCAAAAGTTTCACCCAAAAGGATGCCACATTAGATAATACTAACTCTGTGATCTCTTGCATGACACAGATTGTTCCATTTGTTGCTGCTTTTAAGGCCTCAGCATTCATGTAACAGGGACATTGTTCAGTTCAGAACAGCAATAAACTCAACAAAGGATGTCAAACAGACAAGTCACCATTTAAAAGTAACGATGTGGTGTTCTTTCAAATCTGTTTGAGATTTTAGACAGACTTGTCTTCTAAGCCTGATAAACAATATAGAAGAGGTCCAAGTTTAGTTAGCCATTAGCCTAGCTTGGGAAGACTTCTGCTCTATTCTCCTCACCCCATGGTCAATGGCTGATGTTTTGCCTAATAAAGTATTGACTATTGATAACTATTGAAAGAACATTGGGTGGCACAGTTGGTAGAGCTGTTGCCTCTTAGCAAGAAGGTTGCTAGTTCAAATCCTGGCCTGGGGCATTTCTGGGTGGAGTTTGCATGTTCTCTCCGTGCACACATGGGTTTTCTGCAGGTACTCCAGTTTCCTCCCACAGACCAAAAACATTCATCTTAGACTGATTGGTGACTCTAAATTGTCTCTAGGTGTGAGTGAGAGAGTGAATGGTTGTTGGTCTCTATGTGTCCCTGTTCCAGGATGTCCCCCGCCTCTCACACAGTGAACAAGTAAAAATGCTGGCTGGCTGGCTGGCTGGCTGGCTGGCTGGCTGGCTGGCTGGCTGGATGGATGGATGGATGGATGGATGGATGGATGGATGGATGGATGGATGGATGGATGGATGGATGGATGGATGGATGATGATTGAAAGGACATCACTTTAAAAACGAAGAAATTATCCATTTAAGTACAGTATTTAAAGGCTTTAGCTTGTGAAGTAACTTTAGCGGGGCTAAATCTTTTTGGCAACAATCTCGTGTCCCTGCTGTCCCTTTCATGGACTCCGTTTGTACCATTTTCCTCTCCTTAGCTATTCCACAATATACAGAGAACTGGAGCGCACGATTCTGGGTGCAAACACGCAGGAGGACCTGAAGTGGTTTAGCAACAACCATGGCCCAGGGATGCTCATGAACTGGCCTGCCTTTGAGGTGCGACTCCAAGCCCTTTGAACAAAAACACACACTCACATCCAGTTCTCTGCTTCCATTTAATTTGATTGTGTTGCTTTGTTCACACTGTTTACACCAGGAGTACAACCCAGACCAGGCAGCTGCTCCTCCAAAGAAGAAGAAACCAGACGGAGCCCCGCCCACTCCGAGCACTGACCACGTGGCTCCACCTGGTGACCGGAGCAGGTCAGTTCTGTCATTCATCAGAATAAAACATGTTATAGCATAAAATCAGGTTTAAATTAATACCTTTAAATGTCAAGACATTATTATTATTTTTTTAATAAAGAAATCCTATGCAGAACATTTTAAGATTCTTTGGGGGGGTTGTCTTTGAAGAGGTTTAGCATCAAATCCCCCCCCTCTCTTCCAGTGTGAGCAGCTATGACAAGAACCAAGCCTATTCAGCCGAGTGGTCCGATGACGAGCAGCCCGCAACATACTCCAGCAATGAGAACGGCGGCAACAGGAACTCGTTCGAAGACGACTCCAGCACTGGGAAAGGGGTCCGTGTGCGCGCCCTCTACGACTATGATGGCCAGGAACAGGATGAGCTCACCTTCAAAGCGGGTAATTATCTACGGACACAGCAGGTGACACGGGGAATGGGATTATATCTGCAGAGAGAGAGAGAGAGAGGAGGAAACGTCAGGCTGCAGCACAATGATGCAGGTGCTCAAAAAGCAGCAACTTTGCCTTGATGTATGCTCTGAAGCTACCTTTCTCTACAGCAAATAGCAGTGATTAGTCAATAATAGCTAGTTAGAAAACAAATTACAGGCTCTTTGCACCAATTAGCGCAAGCTGTTGGTGGAACCGTCCAAAAAGTGCATTAGAGGTGCACACTGGCAGGAAGAATGATTGAAAACAAGCTATAGAGTGAAAAATAACATCTGAACAAACAGCTGTGTCCTCATCTTTTATCCCCTCTGACCACTGAGCTTTCCACTCATATATTATTGATTTGTTATTAGTGTAATATTTGACATGTCTGACTATGACTAGGAGCAGACTAAACTTTATCTAAGCATGTGCAAAGTGAAAAAGCTCTAATTACTTTAAGAGCTTGCTCGTTCTGGTTGTCGTGGAACAAAAGGAGAAATAGAGTGAGGTGTATTTCATCAGATTTATTTTCAAAGATTTGGAGAGGAGTCCAGTGTTCGCAGTAGAGTTGCACTCGGGTCCAAATAATCCGAATCAATCCGGCCTCAGCCTGCAGCCATCATCTCCGAATCCCACCCGATCCGACGAATCAACAGTAATTACAGTTCTGAACCTGGAAAAAAACCCCAACGTATTTAATTAAGCATATACCACCGTCTATTATTAATGGTTGGCAGACGCACACGGCTGAGTAAAGGGGGCAGAAGATCGGAGCTGAGGAGCCATCAAAGCGCATTAAATGCTTCACCTGCTTCTGCCTGCATCCTGCTCTGACATGTTGGATATTTTGGGTTCTCACCTGTTTGGGTCATCGGCCGAACGCATCCACTGAGTGCAGCGGCTGAATGAACGTCCATTTGGGCTGATGGATTGCCGGCAGTAGTCCATCTGATGCCTGAACTTTGTACCTCCTTCAACCGGCCGGTCAGTGTGCGGTGAAGTGGCCGCGTTCAGCAGGTGTAGTATGGCAAGCCATGTTTGCATTTATTGGATCGTCGGCCGCTCGCATTCCTGACACAATAAAAAGCCAGACACCGACCCGACCCACACATTAAGCTCATTATTATGGCCCGGTCCAGTCTGAATACGGGTGGGCGGGGCTGGGCTCCAGGTTCAGGCTAGAAATGACAGCTCTAGTTCACAGAACATTTAATTACAAGATTACACTCTATCAGTGTTCTCATCCATGTGAAACCCTCACCTGCTCTCACTCTCTGGGCGGGACACATTAGTTTTATAGAATAACCTCCAGCGCAGGCCTCAGCCCCTCACCCTCCATGTCCAAGCTGTCATCGAAGGGTCCGCCTGCAGACAGGAAGGGGTGGATCTGAGTCAAGGACTCTGCCTGAGACACGTCACCATACCAACTCTATCATATCAATAACATATCAGTCAACCCTTGAGGATATCAAAACAACCAGTTCTTTCTGTTCCTCACTGACTGGTCACAGTAAGAATGATTACAGGACCATTTATCGTTCACAATCACAGTCAGTCAACAGGACAGCGTCTAAATCTCCTTCTTAAGTAGAACACAGATGACTCATGATGAATGCATGAAAATACACATTTGTCTCAACACGGTTTAGACAGGACTGAACTGAGATGATGTGGAGTTTTTTCAATCAGATTTATGATTTATCTTCAAAACTTAAATGGCCATATTGTTACATGACACTCAATCAGCCTTCATATGAATGTGTAGATGTAACTTTAGATTTTACAAAAGGCCAGAATAATGCATCTTTTTATTTGTACTTTTTTTTTTTTTTTTTTTTTTTTGAAGGGCTAGATGAAATAGCAGCGTCACCTGTGACGCTGTTTGTCCTCTGGTAGCAGTCAACACTTGCTGTCTTATAGAATCTTTCTCCATCCAGGCCCCGTCCTCCACCTGCTCCTTTTACACATTTTGAGTTATTATCACCAGCCAAAGAGTGGACTTTGTCTGGTACCTCTTTACAATAAGGCTCCTCTTATAGATGCTAATAAATACGTTATAGAGGTGTTATTCACCTACACCTACATATTTCATCTAGAGTTGTTGTTTTAAACATTTCAGACTAAGTTACTGCCTTGTAAGCACAATAAGCATTTGTAAACCTATACAGTATATTTAGCATATAATATTGTACTTTATCACTGTATTATAAGTATCTACAACTAATATATCCTTTCTGAGAGGAAGAACAACTCTCTGAACTCACACACATTAATTTAACATGTTAGTGACAAACATACATAAACCTTTACCAAAAGTCCCTGGACAACATGGAGTTACACTTTCAAGATTTAAAAAGTATAACGTCATATGCACAGCAAGATACGGTCATAAGAAATAAAAAATGAGCATAACTCGAGGTGATATCATGTAGAGCAAGTGGTAAAAGTGCAACTCTGCGTGCAGTTGGCTGTTCCTCGTGTCCAGTCGGTGCTGATTCAGCAGCCTGATGGTTTTAGAGTCAGGTGATCTTTGCTTTCATGCTCCTGTATTGCCCTTCCAGAAATCAGCAGTGCTGTGGATGAGAACGGTCCTCGATGAAGCTTTGAGCTCTCTTTGTGATCCGGGTGGTGTCAATGTCCCGGAGAGGTGGAGGCAGCACTACGCCTCAGATGAACTCGCGTGTTTTGATTACCTGCAGAAGAGCCTTCCTGTCCTGAGTGCTGCAGTTCCTGTTCCACACTGACGTGGACTTTGCTCTCCTCTGTATCTGCAGGAGTTGTTGAGGCGTTTGAAGGGTAATCCAGATGTCCTCAGCTTCCTCAGAAAGAAATAGAAATTTGGATGGACTACATCTGTGCTGCATTGTAGATCCTTTATACGAGATGGCAACCTCTGATGTATGTGGGCTGTTTCATCGAGTGAAAAGCTTCATCTCATTTTATCTTTTCCACATCTCTACGGCCCGTTCAGTCCACCGTGTGGTTCAGCCCCATCTGGCATTTGCCAAAACTGTAAAATTGCCAGTCTGAGCCTCCTCCACGAGGCTCTCTTCCTGGCTCTGGCTTTATTTGTTATGAAAACTATCTTTTTTACTTATTCATTTTTTTTAATAGTGTGAAATAGAGGTTATAGCAACCTCCAAGAAATTACATTTACTGGCTGATCATGCTGTATTCTGCTTCTACTTCCAACTTGTGTCTTATTTTTAGGCATAGAAGAACATTTCAAGGAAGGAAAGCATTAAATCACCAGACCAGTTTATTCCTTGGAGTTTAGACAGTGTTCTCAGTGGGATTACGACGACTATTAAAAGCAATGGTTCCGATGTTTTTGAAGTGAGGTTCTGTAGAAAGGTTACGAACAATAATTGTCTTACTTGTTGCAGACAGTAAAATAAAACCTAACGTGTAAAAAGCATGGTTCCCACAAACATCTAGCACGCACGATTAAATGTTGACCTTTCCTCAACAGGTGAAGAGCTGACCAAGATCGAAGACGAAGACGAGCAAGGCTGGTGTAGAGGTCGTTTAGACAGCGGCCAGGAGGGACTGTACCCAGCCAACTATGTTGAGCCCATCTAGTCTCATAAATTGGACAGAGACGTGCCGCTGGAGGCAGCTTGAACCGCCCCGTCCAACTGTACCGCACATAGTCAGAGACTTAAGAGCAAAACATCCCTTTGCCCCACAGAAGAGCCAAGTCTAAAAACTTAGTAAGCTAATAAATAAAATAAATTAAAAAAAAGACACTATATCAGTATAACATATTTTATCCAGCGTTGGGGGGTGGGTGGACTAACACAATCAAAAGCAGCAGTTATTCCAGTGTATACGCACTCCGCTACAACATCCAGACCGTGCAGGAACACATTGCTTCCCCCTGCAGCTGTAGTCCTCACACAGCAGCTCATTATATCTCACAGTGTTTTACAGCGTGTTCTCTTGTGAAAAAGGGACGATAATATAATCAGTCTGACCCGTTCAACAAAGATGAGCTTCTCTAACCTGCATTGTATATATACAGTGTGATGCCATTTTGTGTAGCATTGTTAACGCTGTGTGCATCGTTCTTACGACAGGAATGCTGTGTAGTGTTTAAAGTACCACCAACAGTATCCTCGTTTTTTGTTCATTTGTTGTTGTTGGGTTTTTTTTTTTCTTTGCAGTTTGGTCCAGCCTCTTTTCCAGTGTGCGTGTGTGTGTGTGTATTTTGAACGGTTTCTGAACTTGCATAGCAGCATGCGCTATGCAAAGACTTTGCATTCCCCCCCGTATCCCGCCGCCTTGTTGAGGCTACAACTTGATGCAACACTTCAACTACAAATGCAGCATCACACATGCTTCTGGACATGCACGTGCTTGTGGTTCCACAAGAAAATCTCCTTGATGAACTGAACTTTACATTTTTTTTGTTGTTGTTGTTTTTATTTCAACATCTGCATCATCCTCAACATTGTAAATCCTTTGGCATCCTCATGCAAAAAAAAAAAAGGAAAGGATTTACGATTTGCTGCAGAAGCTTTGATTGATGGTTCAAACAAATCTCACTTTAATCAACTTCTGCTCACAAGACATACATTCCCCCCTCATTGCCAAGTTGGATCAAGTCATCTTGAGGGTGCCACTGCGTTATAAGGACGTGCAGAACCGTATCGACTCGTTGGGGACATGCTGAGATGTTACTGTGCAACAGACTACTGTCTGAAGATAGACACCTCTCCAACAGGACATGAATGTACTAGTGATTGGACGTAAGAGGGTCCAAACATTGACATAAGACACCCTCTTTGAATGCACTAGGTATGTGACTCATTTCCCTGCTGAGCCAAAGAACGACCCAGTAACTATCAGTTTGCTCTTCATGCATATCTTATGAGAAACCTCTGAACTCGTAGTTGCTTCCCAGTCCACCTAAAACTTCCTTTGTCTGCAAAAAACTGCTAAAAGACACAAGAGTGGTGCCCTGCACACCCATGGAGGCTTTCAACTTTTTAGTTATTTGCTCTCTAACTCTATTTATATTGGGAATTTGCATTCCTCAAACTTTAATTAGTGAGTTGCAGCTAAATCTCTGATAAGTTGGGGAAAGCACTTGTTTTTGTTAACCTGGTTAGGAACGTTCCAGAAGCTGCAGGGGTCAGATGTGGTCAGCGCCGTGTCGGAAACACGAGTCGCACAGATTTTGCTCTCACGCATGAGGAGGAACACATCACCAGCTTACAAGGTGTGTCTTAGATTACAGCGGTCCAGCATAGCAAAAACGATTTGTGTTGTCAAGACTGTCGCACATGCTCAGTGCAAACACACACACATGCATACAAAAACACAAGTTTTAGACCAATACACACAAGTTCAAATACATAATCTGCATCACCGGGTTAATATGTTGGGATAAAACATCTTTATCATCCAGTGTGTATGAGTTGTGTAAATGTAATAAAATGTTTAAAAAAAATGGATTTAAAAAAAATGCAAGTGACTGACTATTAAAACAAAAACGTAGTGTTATACATGTAAATGTGTTTCATTCGATTACAGCAATGGAAAACATATTCAGTAATAGGTACGTATGAATTTTATCGCAATGAAGTTGTCGGTGTATCATAAAAGGCGTGACGTTCTCCCACGCCGTCAGATTTGTATATGATGATGTAATTTAAAGATTATATTCTATCGTAATTGTACGTTTGTGTTGAGTTGAAAATGAGACCTATGTTGAGACAGTAAAAAGGTGTACATGTAAATGCTTTTTTAAAATGTTGATCTCTTCCTTATGCACACAGGGGGATGCAGCTCACATTGTGGAAAAACCCCATATTAGCAGTCTAGAAGATGTATGTTCATAGTGATGTACTTTTATCTCCTAACTGGTGTAGTGCCTGTTCATCTTGGTGTTACAAGAAGTTCATTTAAATATGCATAAAGGTGATTATGATCACAGATAATAATGACCATAGTTATATACAGTACTACTGTATATACCTGTATATATATATATATATAAA
>JARVLU010000103.1:11554381-11569724 GCA_031762415.1 Simpsonichthys santanae | reverse complement strand
GAAAGGAGCAGTAAAAGGTTGTAAACACATCTAAAGATATGAAGGATGGAAAATGAGCTCAATTCATTTTCTATGAGGAAAAAATGACAGAAAAGGCTAAAATTTTCAAAACGCTAAAGTTGCACCAATACCAAAAGTCACAGCAGGATTGCCCTGAAAGAGCTGAACGTTTTGATGCATGATTTGTTGAAAAGCTTAAAAACTGGGGGACGAGAATCACACTGAAAAACATACAGCAGAAAAGTGGTAGTATGAATGCTTCATAAGTGTTCATAACAGTTAAAATAGTTATAGTCATGGCAAAAAGTACCATAAGTACAATATTTTTATTTGTCCATAAAAAGTCTCCTTTTTAGTTGCTACAACTCGATGTCAGATGAACAGAAACTAACTTATTTAAATAAAATAATGCCAGAATACTAAAGCAGTGAGTTCATAAACTTGTGAATGTTTGACATGTTTAAAGATCAGTATTATTGTAACTTTATACAGACCTGACCCAAACTTTCTATTTATTAAACCTTTAGGCTACATTGTATAGTTTCTGTGCTGTATTGATATTATTGCATCTCATTAAGGATGAATATTTACAAGACATTTAAAATACCTGTTCTATTATTAAAGTGAGTGTAGCGATATGACTGAATCTATGCCTGGTTTCTGTTTGCGCTCAGCTGATGGGTGTCGGCACTGGGAACGCCACAGTGCGGCCATGGAGGCGCAGGCCCAGTGGGCTGGGAAACTTCTTCAGGAGTACCAGAGACGAGCTGAGGCCTGTGGGTTTCCTCAGCCACATGCAGATGTGTCCCAGCCAGCCAAGGAATCTCCTGCCAAGACAACCCAGAGTATGGCTGTAGAATTATTCTTATTATTTATTATTACCATTATATCCTAACAAAAATAAAGTTGCTCTGAGTAAAGAATAGCATTAGTAATTCAACTAATCACATCACATTTGTCTTGTGAAACTCAATAATAGAGGAGCTCATAGCAGTGTTTTACCTTTATCCATTCCTTCTCCATGGCAGGTTAGAAAATTATCTCTTCACTTTCTTTGTTGAAAGCTTCTGGACAAAAAAAGCCAGTTGTTATTGTGCCCATATGTCAAGAAGACTTGCATGTTTCGAATATCTGGTCTTGTCATGCTTGTTGTTTGCAGCTGCGTGTGTTTGTTGTGCTTCAGATGGACAGTCCAGCCCGAAGTCGAACTCTTGTGACAAAGAGCAGGCGGGCAGGCGGAGCTCAGCCACAGCTCTGAGTTCATGTCTGAAGAGGCTGCGGTCGAGCTGCGTGGTGATCAGGATGGATGATGTGGACATTCGCCAGGCAAGCTTTCATCACAATCTCATTTTATTTTCCAGCTCCAAGAAAATAAGCTTAAATCAGGGAAGAAATGTTTTTCAGGCAGCTTCTTTGATATGAGACGTTCACTGTAGTTCTGTTTAGTGGTCAAAAAGGTTTGGGTTGTTTTCTATTTACAGTCACTGTTACGAGTCAAACAATAAATACTGTAGTGGTAATGTAGAAAAAGCCTCTAGCTAAAATATAAATATAAAAGTAAAATCACTTGAAATAAAATCTATCTTGATGTGGTCACCAGCTTTTTTTTTAATGCAGCATATACTGTATTTCACAAAAATCTAATTTTTTGAGCAGACTTTATGATGACATGCTCAACATACTTACATTTCAAATTGTAGACAAGGGACAAAACTGCCTTTTTAACATTTTTTTGGTTTGTTTTTAATAGAAAGGGGAAATCACGCTTATTATTATCCTTAGAATTTGCCACCCAGCTGCAGTGTGTGCTCAGTCAGCAGCCTGACAGGACTCGCACAAGGAGAAAAGCCTCCTTTAAATCAGACGTCTGCTTTTCTTGACCAAACGTTGATAAAATGTGGTCACGAGTAAATGCTGGGCATTAAGTTACCCTTCTGTTGGAACTTTGTGTGAAATATTTCTGTTTCATATCAAAGTTCATGCTCAATAATCCAGGTAAAAAAAATCCAACAATGTTCAGTCAGGCCATCTGGACGGTTTCTTTTTTTGTTGAGACGTTTTGTCTTTCATTCATCGTCTGAGGAGCCACAACAAACTCAGTCCCACAAGCAGCGCACTCACACAGTGGCTGCCTCTGAGGAGTCGGGCCCCTGAAACCATCTTACTACCAGCTAACTGTTTGGCCCACTATGTGACTGTGTGTGTGGGACTCTGTTGTGGCTCCTCGGACTGATGAAATCCTTTTGAATGGAGGACAAAACATCTCAACAACAAAATAAAAAGAAACCATCCAGATGACCTGACTACAGTATTTGTGTTTTAGTTTTGAAATCACAGCATGGCAATTGTTTCCAATACTGTACTTTAGTAAAAGTATCATAAATATGTTGGTAAAATACATTTTTATTAGTGATTAAAAAATGATTCTTGACATTGAAAATACTGGTGATGCTGTGGCACCTGTTGTGGTGGTGGGTGGGGGGGGGATCCCCCAACTGCCCCATGAAATTACTGTTAGACTGATTTAGCATTTCTACTCAGGGTGTTTCAAAACTTTTGTTATGAAACTGCATCACGTTTAAAGGAAACTTTAGGTGTAAGACACTTTTAGTTCCCCATTTGATAAAGCAGAAGATACATGAGGGAAACTGCCTGATTCCCACCTTCAGTTTCCAACAGGAACTCATTTATGTTCACGCTCAGGTAGCTCGGTTCTGTTTTCTACTCTTATTCAGTAATGAGGGATTTGTCACCATCTCCCCTCAGAAAGAGATAAGCGATAAAATAAATCCTATTTTAATGATATTTGCATCACTGTCCCAATTTTCACACACTCAGGTGTCTGCAAGAGGCCGCCAGAACAAGAAGACTCATTCTTTAATATCCTGTAACCGCAGCGCTCTGAATTTACCTGATAACGTACCAGCAGTTCACCTGCAGTTCACTGAGTACTACTTTCCTGACAACTCCTCTTTACCAGGTACATTTAAGCTCCTGTACTCGTTATTTCATGTTGTTTTGATTTGTAAATAAGTCCATGATTACATTCTTTATAATCTGGTGCAAAGTTGTGTCTTGTAGTTTTGTTATTTCAGAACATTTTTTTATTTTTATTTAAACCAGCTATGGATAGAGAAACGTTTGTACACGTCTACCTTTCATCATTGTCCATGTTGCGGAGTGAAGAGGGGAATGAAAATACCCTCCATTCGTTCATGCATGTTGTGAGCGCAACAACTTGAAAAACAAGCGAGGCACCTACTTCTGTTTTGGTGTGCAGCTGCATCTACAGTAGGTGTAAGGAAGATTCCTATTAAAGTTGCACTCAGGTCCAAAAAAATTCCGACCCAGCCCCAGCCCGCAGCCATCATCTCCGAACCCCACCTGATCCGACGAATTAATGGTTGGCCTGATGTGCAGCTGAGTAAAGGGGGCAGAAGATCGGAGCTGAGGAGCCCTCAAAGCGCGTTAATTGCTTGCCCTGCATCTTGCTCTGACATGTCGGACATTTTGTGACCGCACCTGTTTGGGTCTCGGTCATGCGTGTCCACTGAGTGCAGCAGCTGAATGAATGTCCGTTTGGGCTGATGGATCGTTGGCAGTAGCCCATCTGAAGCTTAACGGAACTTTTTACATCTTTCAACCAGCCGGTCAGCGCGTGGTCAAATGGCCATGTGCAGCTGGTGATTTTATGGCAAGCCATGTTGGCATATAATTGGATCGTCGGCCGCGTGCGTTCCAGACACAATTAAAAGCCCGACACCGACCCAGCCCACACATTATTATGGCCCAGTCCGAATCCGGGTCGGGCGGGGCCGGGCTCCAGGTTCGGGTTAGAAATGACAGCTCTAAATCCTGTTGAAAAATGAGTTGCCACATCAAAATCCAAAATGGTTCCCAACAAATATGTCTGCCCATCTTGTGAGCTGGATAACTTGAAAAACAAGCGAGGTACCAACTTCCATTTTGGTGTGTGACTGCATCTATGTACACATTGTCTATTTTACATTTAGCTGTAAAAAAGTTCAGTCAAAAATTGAGTTGCCGTGTCAAAATCCAATATAGCCACCACTATATACTGTATATATAATTTGAGGAAACCATGCTTCCTAATCTTTATATTGCTTAAAAGTATAGTTTCTTCAAATGGATGGGGTAGCTGAAGATTAATCTATCCACCATTGGCCACCCCCTGGCTCTACCATCACACCTGGTCAGGGATTAAATGTCTCCCTCTACTCACCAGGATCCGTCACTGTGTGCTGTCTTGAACAAACAAACCAAAAAAAACTACCTCTATTCTTCTACACAGTTACTCCTACCTACTTAAACATCTTGCACCAACACCACTGCGGTTCACTCTCGTTCCCTGTTCAATTCCAGTCCTGAAAAACACTCACTGAAAACTAACATTCACTATTCAAATCCCTCAGTGATGGGAGACATTGGTGCACCACATTGTTATTGGTAAAACTTATTTTACTCACAGCCTGTTAATAGTTTTTATTCACATATATACACATACTGTATATCATATACAGGGCGGCTGTGGCTGAGTGGTTAGAGCAGTCTTCCTCCAGTGGGAGAGTTGGTGGTTTGATTCCACCAGCTGTCGCATTCTGAAGTGTCCCTGGGCAAGACACTGAACCCCTCATTGCCTCCGATGTGTGTCCCATCAGTGTGTAAATGTGATAAAGTACTGATTAGTCTTTGTTTAGATCTAGTAGAGTGCTGTATGAATGGGTAAATGAAGGCACAGATTGTGTTGTAAAGAGCTTTGAGTGTCTTGATTAGATAGAAAGGTGCTATATAAGTACAGTCCATTTACCATTCATTATATTGGCGTTGGCCCAATAATTAAGACAGCTGACAGCAGTGAAACTGGAGTTTCTGTATCAGTTACTTAATGTTTAGTTGGTCAGTAATGTTTAAGAACAGGTCACATCAGTATCTCTTATCAGTGGATTTTACTGCTTGCTTTCTCCCAGTGCCCACTTCAAGTCTGTATGCCCAGTTAAACGGCCTCCAGCTGTGTGTGGACCCGGCCAGCATGCTGTGGATCAATATATTTTCCAGAGGTCTTCTTCATACCCTGGACCAAGTCAAAGCATTCTACCATTTGCAAGATAGTAGTAAGGCTGATGAGCACGTGGACGTCCGCCTGGATGCTGCTCATTTGAAGGTAAATACTCAACTGGTACTCTGTTTACTTTCTTTGTTGCCTTTTCTTTCATTCATCTTGTTTTGTAGTTTCACACAACTAAGGTGTTTCTTTTCCCCCCCAGCTGATAATTCCTCTGGATTCATCCATACTAGACCATCCAGAACGTCCTCAGTCCCTTTCAGTTGTCATGCCCCAAATTGTTCTCAGCAACACCCGCCACTGCCCTCATGGCTCCAAAGAGGACCTCCGCAGTACCTGTGAGAAGTTTGCCAGCTGCTCTTTCTTCCAGCCTACACCTCCTTGTCCTTACCCCAGAGACCTGAGTGCCTTCCACCCCCTCCCCTCCACCTTCCTTCAGCACTCTCGAGAAACGGAAGCCCAACCTCTGGACAGAAAGCAGCTACGATCTCAGGACGTTTGGTCTCTTAGCCTGTCCCGTGTTGCACTGGGTTTTGATGGAGCGCGGCAGTTCCCCAAAGGCAAAACGCAACCTTTTATTGAGCCCTTTGCCCTGACTGTGTGGATGTGTCAACCATCTGCCTTCAAAGAGAAGTCCTTGTCTTCCCCTTCTAGTCCCAACGGAGCACACGTGAAGTCCTCAGAGCAGGGGGCCCAGCATCAAGCTTTGTTTGCTTCTTTTCACTTCCTGGCTCACACCATATCTCCACTGAGGATGTGGCTCAACCACTACCAGTATGTTGCCCTGCTGAGGATGAAGGATGCCATGGCCCGGTTGTGGGCCGAGCTGAGCCGGGATGTACGAGGTGTTGAACAGGTTCACGGCCAGAAGACAGAACCGCCCACAGTTTGTCTTTCTCTTTTGGTGGACTCAGTGAAACTGGGTCTCCTTTTGCCACCAGCCTCTTTTGAGCCAGAAGGAGAGGTCCCCCACTCTCCAGAAACAGACAGCCCCAGCATGACAGACTCTGACTTTTCCCCGACACACCTTTCTGTTGTCCTGGAGGACAGTGGGTTGGAAAACGGCATGTCCTCCATCACAGCAGCAGTGATTGTGTTTGATGAACAAGATGGTGTGGTTGAGGAGGCATTTGAAGCTGTGGAGGAGGAGGTGGAGGGCAATGGACCAACAGCAAAAGAAGACACCCCTGGTCTCTCACCTCCCCTCTCATCCGGACCCTCCCCTGTCATCTCGCGCGAACCATCAACCTTCAGCCTGGAGGGAGAGCTGTCGAGTGCAATCAATGTCACCAAGGATGTTACCAAAGATGCCATTAGTGCCTCGTTGGACCTGACCAAAGGGGCATTTTCGATAACGAAAGATGCATTCAGCATGCTGAGCCGGGGTTCAGGCATGAGCAAGTTGTTCACTGCTCAAACCAGGTAAGGTTCCTCCTGCTGGGCAGCGTCTGAAACCCATACTCTGTACCATATGCTGTCTGAGTGTTTTAAGGACTGATTGTGTGTTCATAGGGAACAGATTCCCCGTTTAGAAGAATCCTCTCCCTCATCACGCCTCCAGTCCATGAAGCAGTCACACTCCCAGCAGTCCTTTGACAGTGCTATTTTGGATGGCAGCTTGCCTGATGAAAATCTGTCCATTGATAGTGACTTCAGTGACAACTTTGTTGTTCTCATGGACTCAGGTGTCTAAAAACTGCCAAGTCCTCAACAAAAAGTCTCTAGGTAACACGGTGGCATTCGAGTAAAGTTTATGTTGTGTTTTCAGAATCGGGCGTGGAGTCTGTGCGTCCCAACAACACCCCTGCAGGCAGCCGAGGCAGCCCAGGGACAGGGACAGGGACAGAGGGAGGCTCATTGGCTGATCTGAGCAGCCCCCTCTCCCACAGTATAGAGGACATGTCTGAGGACATGGTGAGTTGCTGCAATATGGATAGTTTTGAGTTTATTGAAAGATTTAACATAATATATCAGTGTTCCCTTCAAAAATCCACCAAAAATTAAATGTTTGAATTTAAATATTTATGGCTAGTGGTTAAACTGATGTTCTGTTGTACAGTCCTCAGTGTTGCTGCTGATCCTGAGCGGTACAGCTTGTACCATGGAGGTACGAGGAGAAGACCAGGTTGTGGCTGTTCAAGCACACAATCTGACCCCTGTGCAGATGGGCAACGTCAGGCAATCAGATGTTCTGGCTGGTCTTGTACAAGGTAACCTGGGTTATGACTGTCATCTTTAAAAAAATGTTTTGGATATGTATTAATCTTTTAAAAAACAGTAATGTGTTTTAAACACATTTTAGATTTTCCTCACTCGCTCTCGTGCAAGGCGAACGCCTTTTCTTCTCTCTCTCTCATCTTCTTGCTTTTTTGCTCTCTGTCTTGTCTATTGGAGCTTCTATTTACACATCTTCCAAAAAGAAAAACTACTGTCATGGAGCTGGACTTTCAACACAAATGATAAAATCTTTTCAACAAAGCGACAGTGTCCTGGAGAGCCCTCATGCCCCACCAAGAGACACGTGGCAGGATACGTCTTAGATCAGTGGGGAGTTTGCGAACTGATGTGCCTTTCTGTATTGTCTCAGGAGGATGCCGACGATGTTTATATAATTGGAGTCATGATAGCAGGGTTTCTGCTTTTTGGCACTGGCAGATTCCTATGTTATCAGCTATTGAAGAAGATGGCAGCAGCAGTTTCAGCCATGGCAAAACTGCCGAGTCTGTGTGAACGTTTGGTTCATGCTTCAAGGACTCAAAATCAGCTGATTTACAAGCTAAACCGTAAGATGGAAGCGATTTGTGAGAATCGCAGGCCACCTGTGGCTTCTGGGACTCACCAGCATGTTAGGGACGACCTTGGAGGGGGCTCATAAGCACAGATCAGTGGATTGACCACAAATCCGGCCATTTTGGATTGAAAGTACCAGCAGGGCTCAAGACTGACGAGAAAAATCAGTCTGCCTGAAAAAAAAATCAACAGTTGTGGCTTATCTGAATCTGACTGCCCCGTTTGACCTCAAAGCAGGCCGGCTTATCAAATTTCTCCTGGGATATGTGTCAACTAAGGAAAAACTCTGTATCTCAATCTGTCTACCAGAGCTGTATCGGCTGACACCAACATCTTATCAGGACTGCAGTCCAGACAAATGGACAGATCTCACTGTCTTGTCCTCAAATGCACATGTAATGGTTTATAAATGTGCTTGCTGGTAGAGTTTTTCTTTATGTCTTAAATTATGTCCTGATAAGGACAAGATGTGAAGAGATCTTTGTTGTAATACCACTATCCTATCCTCATGGCCTTTAAGGTTTAAAAAAATAAACTTGACAAGGTTAAATGAGAAATAATGAGTTTATATCCTTTGGTTTAATTTTTTTCCCTATATGTTTCACTTTGACCTTGTGTAAATTAAAGAAAATCCACAATAAATGCCAACTAGCTCATTATTATTATTTTTTGAAATAATTGAAATTATATCTTGTATAACTTATTCTACGCTGGAAAATTTGTTTTAAAAATAACTAAAAGCCCCAAACTAATGTGACATTCATGCCTTTGATGAGCGCATGTAAACTTTAGATTCTAGCTGTAAATGTTTGATCTAAAACGTGCTTTGGTGAGTTAGCCGGGTGTGGCTGCGGTTTAATTGTCTCTTCATCTCCGTTTCTGCAGCTGCAGATGAACCAGTCCAGAGGCAGGACAGCCAGCGTAGCAGGGCCTCTCCGGTCTTTTTCATGCGAGCAGAAACGGGCCCGTCTGCAGCTCAGCGCTCTGCTCTGGCTGAGTCATCGGGGTTTCTAGATGTACGAGTTCAGGACTGTCAGGCAGAGCTGCTAGCCTCAACAGTGACTAACATCGGTCCTTTCATGGAAGATGAGTTCAGTGCAGACGGGCAGCCAATGAGGTTACACCTGCACAATGTCACCATCATTATGAAGGTAGGCCACAATTGTCCTTACTGTGTCCTATAGTGACCCCCCCCCCCCCCATCTACTTTTTTGAATGTGATTATTATAACATGCAGCTGCAAAATACATTTCATTTATCATATTTATATTAGTAACTTTTCGATGAGCTTCAGAGGTGTATATTTTTTTTCTACATGTAACTGCACTGAAAAGAAAGCCTGATTGATGAAGCATATTGATCCACACTGAGTGACATTACCAGAACTTATTGTCTTATTTTTATAGGATGATGGTCCCAGAATCTACCCTACAGCTCCCCAACCTGTTCCAGCTAAGTTCATTATCGATCAGCTTCTGCTTGAACGAAGTGATGATGGCATCATGAGAGTCAAAGGTGAGCTAGACCTCATCTTAAAAAATAAAGAATAGACAAATGATTGAGTTAAACCTTAAAACCACAACAACTGTCACAGTTTTGCAGACGGGTGGGCAGTGGGGGCTCATGATCGTTTCTTTCTGATTGCAGCTGAAAGTTCAGACACTAAACACGATGTTCCTCTGCTGGACTTCACCACTCGGGCCGACTCGAGCAGCTTCAACTCTGCACAACACCGGAGTGAGGTAGGGAGGAGAAAGAAACTTATATCAGATTTAGCTCCGTCTAATGGGGATGTATGAAGTTATTCTGGGACTATTTCTTGATATGTTTAATTAAAAGTGACAACAGACTTGTGTATTTGAGTTGCTGACATCAAACTGCTACGTTTATGCACGATCTGGTTGTCCTGCAGAATAGTTCAGCCTTCAAGTTTTCTACAAATGGGAAAGCTGTGACTATTCATTAAATGCTACCTGAACAATTACGACGTTAAGCTCAAATCTGACTGGTCTGTGAATGTTTCTGTCTAGTCAGTGAACGACTTGCAGAACGTCTCGTACGCTCACGAGGGTTCTCTCTGACCTGGCATGAGTCACGGAGGCTCTTGTGGCTTGAGCTTGGAACATACAGTAGTCCCTCGTTTATCGCAGGGGTTAAATTCTGGACACACACACACACACCGCAATAAGTGCAAATTTGTGATGTAGAGTTGCTTTATATTTTAGTTTTTTTTTTTTTATTCTTTATTTAACACTTAAGTTAAATTGATATAGATTTCTGACTTGAAACAACCAAAACAGTTCAGTCAACTAATAAATTTAAATCAACTAAACTAAAGTAAAAGTTCATTTAGCAAGAGTTTGTTAATCAAGATAACTTGATGATGTTTTTTCGCTCAACTTGAAATTTGAAGTTGAGTGAGTAGTGGACAGCAGCTTGGTTCTGTTCTGCAGACCGAGCCTGCAGTGATATAGTTCTGCAAAGTTTTACTCACCAGCTCTGCAGAAACAGCGGCTCAGTTCTGGTCTGATTGGGTTCGAATCTGGTTAAGTCCTGGTGAGACGTCGGGCCTACGGGCAGTTCGTCCCCGCTCGGAAGTCCTCGTGGGCCGGCAAGCCGCTCTCAGAATGATTGAGTCTGGAGGTCCGGTTCTGATCCGCTTTCCAGTGGGCTCCATGCGACTCTGGGCACCTAAGTCACTGTATGAATAAGCAAACTTTTTCTGGATCAGATCAAAACTTTCCCAATGGGCTTCTGGGCGGTATCCTGTTGGCTTCTGGGAAATGTAGTCGTTATGTGCAGGGATACAGTGTAGGCTTATTGAGAGAAAACTACAAAATGGCGGCACCTGTCCACAGTTTTTTATTTTTTTCTCTAACTTTTTACTGTACAGTGCTGCATCCAGTACTGTCCCATCACGTGAGTAATATTAAAATTGACAATCATGTCCTAAACAATTTTTTTCTCATGTACAATCTTACTTTGAAAAACCACGAAAGTCGAACCGCAAAATAGCGAGGGACTATTGTATTAAAAAAAAAAAAAAAAAAAGAAGTCTCAAACACATCGCAGGAGCCTCGTTTTGACACCTGCACAGGAGCAGACGTGTTTGAGGTTAAAGTCCTAATGTGATGATAAACTTTTAATTCTTGTGAAAAGAGTAATCAGTGTAAAGCTGAGGGCTTAACTCGTCTGAGTTAGTCGCTTTTTTATTGTTTATATTTTACATCTGCGGTGAAACTCTTTTCTGCATGTCTTAAGTACAGCTGACCACCAGTGTTTTCTGTGTTTGACATAAACAAAGCAGAGGTGTGTCTGAGTACACAGGTTGTGTAGTGGTGTTGGAACCACACCTGCTTATGTTGGAATTAATTAAAACCCTTCAGCAAGCCAAGGTGTTGCCTGTCACTAAACAATCCCATAATCCTCTCTTTGCAGAGACAAACACTGGAGTCCCAGCTCTGTGAAGCCCAGGCTGCCCTCACTCAGGCCCTCAGAGACAGGGAGCGCCTCCTTGTGGAAGTCAGGAGGTACAACCCCACGTTCACTCCCTGATCCTCCTCCCTGTTGTTGACCTCTGAACCCGGGGTGGTTACAGCACAGCTCATTCAGGATAATGAATCCAAATAATGGCTGAATTATCACCAGGTTCATGAGATGACAAAAAAAAAGTCCCCTGTGGTTTATTAAAAGGGGGAACTCAGTGAATTAACGTTTACGCGTATTAACGGTACTGTGTTGGTCAGTTTTTCCTCTGACTAGATGTGCTAAAGAAAAATCTCTGTTTTTTTTTTATCTCATCCACATCAGTGTGGACTGTAATCTGTGTAATGTCGTCGTGTGGTTTCAGTGTAAAACAGCATGCAAAACGATCAAGCTTTAATTCTTTCCACTTGGTTATTTGTGTTATGGAAATTTTGCACAGACACTGCCCTCCAGCTGCTTGTCCCTCAGTTCCTTCTTCTACAAAGCATGCTTAGTGAACCGTGCTGAATGAAGTTCAAATGTAGCACATTTAAAAGAATCAGCTTGACTTATCGATATTGTTTACTGTTGTTGAGTGTGAAACATGACATTTATGTTTCCTTTTAATTTGAAGTGTTGAGTAGAATTGTTTTGTAATAGAGAAAAAAAAAAAACAATGCACTTTTTCATTAAGAAAGCAAGCCTCCACTATGTTTACTGAGAATATGAGTTTCCATTTGTATTGTTTTGTCAGCAAGTGGAGTATTTATCCACATTTGTCAAGTTATTGTTTGCTGGATTGTTTTCCAGTTTGTTGTTTTATGACTTGTGAAACAGTCGCGTTTTCTTTTATACTGTGAAATGATCTGCTCAGTCCACGAAAGACAACTTCTTACAGCCTGTCCCTCCACCTCCACAACACAAAGTTGTAATTATTAATAATAATTGCTCTGAAGAGGTTGGAGTACAGGAGTCTCAGTAAAATGGTTTGTAGCGTTCCAGAACAACTCCTGAATCATGACGGATCGGATCAGACACCACAGGCTGTTACTGCTTTGTTTTATTGATTTACATTCACTACTCGTTTTCAGATTTGCAACAACAAATTGAAGCCACATCACTTAAAAGTATTTAAAGAATGTGATATATCAAACTGAATTTATAGAAAACACTTTATTTGCTAAACAAACATCGGTAATGCACTTATTTATCACCATGCTGTTTGTTTTAATGGAGGAAAAAACTGAACAGTGTGTTGATGTTATGTTTTGGTAAAAGTGGTTCTTTGTTAATTTTACTGGTTTTGAACTCAGTAACAGGGTTTTTCTAATTCTTTGACCGCAGACTCTGTAAAGGTACGTGGGAGACATCTGGTGGCAGATGTGTCTCATTTAAACTGGGGCTAAGAACAGATTTGCGTTCTTAAACTGGAATGTTATCCTTTAAGCAATAGAACAGTTTACTTGAAACACTTATCTTTATGTGGAGTTCAGTTTCTTAATATAACCTGTTTTATTTATTCCCTGTGCTGCATGCAAACTCCCAACATGCACGTGTTTATCTGTGATCTTTTTATTAACCGCTGCTGGTAGCTTCTGCATGGCCTTAATAGGTAAGTGTGATGGTATGAAGCTGAATGTGCCACACTGACCACATGTCGCTCTGAAGTTCTCCGCAGCTTCCTTCCTCTCTGATAAGGACTCTGTGTGAAGTAGCATCTCCGTTCCTCTGACAAACTGGTGCTTTATGGGTAAATTTCCTCACAACCTGTTACACTGGACTTCCTTTGCATTCGAGCAGACTGGTGGTTTCCATGACGATGAATCTCTTTCCCTCTTGACAAGCTAGACGACGAACGGAGCGAAGTCACAGAGGTGTGCACTGCTCCACGTGCATGTACTGAAGTGATTTTTGTTACTGACGCCCCGTGAGGTTAAATTCACTGCAACTTGCACTGGTTTTAATGTCAGTCATAAAAATATTTGAAGCAGCACAGAAAGATAATCGTTGGACAGTATTTTTTTGTCAGTTGTGGGACATTAAATTTTGTATCGTCATCACTTCATTAGCACTAATGTAAACTGGTTCTGTGAACCAAAGCTTGTTAAGTTAGAAAATAAAATGTTCAACACATTCTGACTCTGTGTTTTTGTTGCTGTATTATCACACAAAAATGTGTATTTTAATTGAAACCAGGCTCATAGTCCAGTTTTATTTTAAAGAACCAGTTTAGTAAAAACAAATCTGATAACCATGTTCCATTACTGTAGAAAACAACACTTGAGCTAAATGAGACAAGATTTAAACACTGTATTTACATTATTTAACATTTCACCCGTGGGCTTTGAGTCAGCTTCCTCGACTGCTCTTTGAGATTTAAACACATTTATCAGTCAAGAGAAAAGTAACTGGATGGTGGGAGGACAGAAGAGCCGCTTCATGTGAGGGTCTTCTCGTGAATTACTTCGTCTTCAGTGGAACGTGATTTGTTTATATTTTGTGTTTGGGATCCGATCTCGGCTCTTCAGCCTCCTCACTGCTTCCCTCATGTGTTTGGGCTGTAGCGGGGGGGTGTCTCCCCACTTCTCACAAACATCCAGGGCTATTAAAAAAAATAAAATAAATGAGGGGGACATTTAAGTGAAAACAATAGTGATAGTTATAATTTGTGTTTTCATTTATTTAATATGAATGGCTGGTTTTGTAAATCCATAGTTTTACCTTCCTCAACTATTTCACCAACAAAAACCTTGGCGATGCCAGACATTGCAATAACCACATTTTGGGACACTGATGAGCCTGTTATGGACTGGATCAGCTAAATGAATAAAAAAGTACAGAAAACATACAATAATTTAGTTTTAATGATTCTTTTTTTTTTTAAGTTGCATTTTTATAAAAAGCTCACCCTTTTAATGGCAGCCTTTGGAAAGGCAGAGCGTCTGTACATCTCATAACGATTCAGCTGCTCTTCTGAGAAGGATGACACCAAAACCCTAAAGCGTGGGGGTGAGACAACAGCAAAGACTTGCAGAAAATAAATTGGCTGAAGAGTTTGAACACAATGCATGTTGTGAGTGGAATTAAAAATTGTCTCACTGCATCTTTTGTATCTCGTCCTCATCAACCTTGTGGCGCTTCTCCTTCTTCTTCTCTGGCTCCACCTTCAGTCTTTTAGAGGAAGGCTGACCGGAAGTGCCCTCCTCCTCATCATCTCCTTCAGCTGTTTCCTTTACAGTGGAAGAAAACGTCTCTTAAGGGCTGCTACAAACAACGAGATTCATCAAACCATACAGCAGACATCTGTTATGTCTCTGACATTGTTCTGTACACACGCTGGAGTTAAAATAAATTTAGCTTCAAAACAGAGTTATTCCTAAAACAAATTTTTAAAATTGATTTTCTCTTGAATAATGATTGACTGACAAAATCTATTCAAGTCATTAAATAGAAGTTCCACTTGTGCATTTTCCCTCTTGAGCCTGAAGAACTTTCTGGTTTCTAGATATTCCTGAATGTGGCATCAGACCTTTTGTTTTTCTGCAGGACAGATTTCTTTTTAATGAGATTTAACAAGTAACAAAGCTCAAGATGCAGCTAAACCCACTCAAATCCAACAATACTTGAATACTAATCTGTAAGAATAAGGCCCTGGTCTTTAAAAAAAATATATTTAAATTTTGTCATATGGGTGTTGCGATTTCTAATTACAAAACGTGACTAAAACCATACATGACAATTCCGCATCACAGCTGACGTGCACGTTCTGCCACTTTGCATTGTGTCTACTGTGCATAAACAGCAAAGTCCATGCTCAATAATCCAGGTATACAATCCGACAGTTTTCAGTCAGGTCATCTGGACAGTTTTTTTTTTTTTTTTTGTGCTGAAACGTTTCACCTTCCATCCAGAAGACTTCATCAGTCAGGGAAACACACAACACAAAACTGATTCTTCCCCCAACAGTTTACTCCAAAGTGGAACAAACCAGTTATGTTGGTGCTA
>JARVLU010000103.1:11525166-11550330 GCA_031762415.1 Simpsonichthys santanae | reverse complement strand
TGTAAATACTGTATATATACACTATATATACTGTATACACTTTTAGCAACTGTTTTTATTACGTAGCATCAGTCAGCTCCATCTTCTGTTCTGCACCTTTTAGCTTTGTTCTTTGTTTTCTAACTACAGTATTCAGTTTCAACTTCCTCAGTACATTTTAGCAGTTTTCAGCACTCATTTATCATGCATATTGTATTTTAGCAGAACATGAGGCAGGTAAAGAGAGTGCATAGATTGATGGATGGATGTTTTTATCTAGATACAGAATAGATATAGGATTACACTAAATTAGAATTATTTTTATTATTATTAGTAGTAACAGGTCTCTCTTGAAAATGAGTCTGTGACTCATTGAGACTAACTTGTATAAATAAAGGTTGAATGTATTATTATACAAAGTACTGTAGTTATTATATTCTCAAGAAATGATTGTCATTATTATTATAATTATCGATATTATTACTTGTCAAGTAATAATAACCTGATTTATTTAGAGAATCGTAAGTTATTAAACAAAGATCTTTTTGCATGGCCTTTTAATTCTTTAGCGTCACTATGTTTTGAAACGTTCCTGTTCACACCCACTGTGGACTTTAAACAGGTGACAAAACCGAGGTCTTTGTAAATATTTATGAATCTATAAAACTTTTTTTCCCCCTCTAAACTATTGTAAGCATCTTATCTAAGTAAATACTGTACAGTAAGTGACTGATAACGCTCATTGTTTAGTTTGGAAATATGTAATGGACACAGGAAGGGAAACCGTAGCAGATCTGTAAAACATGGGACAGGACTAATCGCGCCTTTCTGAACGGGCGCCATTTTGCTTTAGCCCATCCTGGTCATGTGTAATTCAGCTCGGGGCGGCGGCGGTTGGTGGCGTGTTCGTGTGTGTCTGAAGGGTTTCATTGGAGATGAAGAAAGAAAGGGCAGTTTCGAGGAAGTGACGGACGACAGTCGGAAGACTGGTCAGAGGAAGTTGACTCGACAATGGTGCCGTGCTGCTGAACGAAACTTTTCCCTCCCGCGAGCAGCAGCGTGGATCCGGACGGACTGATCCAGCGGCGGAGGGTGCGTCCGTTTTCAACACATTAGCAGCGCGAAGGGACAACCTGAAGCTGGGAGGAGGAGCGGGTCGTAGAGGAATTTCACTCCCTACCACCAACCTCCCTTTCCCCTCTTTTCCCCGCGCCGCCTCTGAACACCTTTTCTTTGGGAGTAACCATGGGGAAGGAGCAGGAGCTTCTCGAGGCGGCGCGCACCGGGAACCTGGCCGCGGTGGAGAAGCTTTTGTCCGGGAAGCGACAGTCCGCCGGCGGCTTGTCTGGCACCGCTGGAGGCGGCAACAGCGGCGCCTCTTCTCACCCGCTGTCCAGCCTGCTCAGGTAAGGGCTCTGCGGAAAGACTCGCTGACTGATGCAGACTAATCAAAAACCAGCAGCCAGACACTATCCTTCCCGTCAGGCGTGATGTAATCGTTTGGGATTTAAAGCTCTTCACGCAGGAGCAGAGGCGCGTTTCTTTGTTAGCTCCTCATGGCTAAAGAGAGCCTCCACTTTATACATGAACTCTGAACCTGCTTTGGTGATTGTCCTCTGATGATGTGTAGGTGTGGGAACCTGAAGCTGCGGCTCCACAAACCCCTGGTGTGGTTTTGCACATCTCATGTCAGTCGACGATTGTAATCTGCTGAGGCGTCTTGTCACCGGTGGTCCTCTCTGTTCAATCATCTGCCAGCAGAACGTTTATCTACAGGCAGCCCCCTGGACACCTGACTGACATGAGATGGGGTCCTTAAGGGCTCGCGTTCTTAAATAAAAGTGGTCCATTTCTCATGTAGGACTTCATAACGCTGTGCAGATGTCGGTGTTGTTGAAGAACAGGAGGAAATGCAAACAGATGTGATAAGTCTGGAGTTTCATTCTGTCCTCCAGATGTTATCTCACTTATGAGCTGATGGTGGTAGAATGGACTTTTTGTTTGTGTTCCTGAACTGAAACAGGAGCTACATTGATTGGTCCACCCCACTGTGGACCCACCACCCACAGTGGGGACTGGTGTATCAGGACTGGGTGACATTTGTAGGTAGAGGCCCTGGCAGTCCAGCCAGGGGCCTGAAACATTACTTTGCTGGTGGAGAAGGAGCCCAAGGTTAAAAGGTACAAATTATTGACCAACAGCATGGACTCTGGAACCAGTCTCCTGGAGGGTGGACTCTCTTCCGATCTGTTGTCCTAAGTGGAAGAGTTCATATATCTCCTACACAATCTTTTTGTTAATTAGTAGGGACAGATCAAAGTGAGAGGTTGATGGGTGAAGGAAGAGCAGAGCCAGAAGGTAAAACCGTTGATTTATCACCTGGTCTGTGTTCCAAACCTCACCTGTGGTCATGATCTTTGGGTAATGGTACAAAGGATGAGATGACCAATACAAACAGGGTGACAAGTTTGGCCATCCAAGAGGAACCACTGCTTATCTGCAATGACAGGAGGCAGTTCAGGTGGATTTTGGGCAGGTGCTTAGGATGCCTTGGTGTCCTGCTTGGAGATGACCTCGGGGCAGACCCAGGACTTTGACAAGATCATGTCCCACAGCTGACGCCTTGCTGTCCCTCCAAATGAGCAGGAGGTGGTAACTGTTGGACTCAGATCTCTGCTTCACATGTTCCTAGTCTCAGATAAGTGAAGATGAATGGATTTGATGAATGTGTTGATGCTTTTCTATACATCAAGTTAGGATCCACCACAAGTAAGAGCCTGTTGTTGATTAGTCTGAACAGTTGTGTCCATATACCCGTAAGTCTGCTTCTAACAAAGCTGCTAAACATGTTCAAAAAACCTCCTGGTCAGGGTGAAGTGCTGCATGTGACCTGCTGGTAGCACCAAAGATAAACTTGTCTCTCAAAACACGGTACAGAAGTCCCTCGATACTTTGCGGTTCAACTTTCACAACTTACCGTTTCACGGGTTTTCAATGCAAGATCATACACGACATAAAATCGTCAACAACGTTTTAGGCCCAACAGGACTAAAAACAAACAAACAAAAAATACTTCGAACAGGTGCCGCCATTTTGAAGTTTTCTTTTGATAACCTATACTGTTACACAAGTCAAAAGAACTACACGGCCCAGAAGCCAACAGTGCTTGCGGACGCTTCTTTTGGCCGAAATTCAAAGAACAGCAATGGAGGGAGCAAACGCTAGCGAAGAAACCGAGGGGCTGAAAATAGTTTTGCAACGCAAAGTCAGAAGTAACGATCTATCTAATAAACTCACAGACCTGGCAGGAAAATCTCAAATAATCCTGAAGCTGAACTCATCCTTCAAGTATCTTCACTGGAGAGTACCCATATAAAATATTCACAGTACTGTACAGTACATATGTTGTTAAAGAGTTTAGAACATTGAAGAATGTGGGAAAGGTTTATAAAGCCTTAAAATATATAAATGCTAAAATAAATATAGTGTTCCTAGCTTGTGGATTTTCACCCATCGTGGGGGTGTCTGGAACGTTACCCCCGTGATAAGTGAGGGACTACTGTTGCACCACCCCAGCGTCCTGGTGCCACCTTCGTCTGAGGGCTGGAGGTGCTGCCTTACTGTGTTACAGGGTGCACGCTGCAAAATGTGCTTGTGTGTAATGACATCAAACCGTCTAATGACACATCCAGTTCCGTGTCACACAGTCAAGTCTGGCTTTGTGTTCCGGCTCAGACCTGAAGGGCCCGTTGTGTCATCTGCTCTGTCTTGAGCAATCAACGATTGGCAGCTCCGGGAAATAATCGTCCAGGGCAGGCAGGAAACTCATGTTGCCTGTGAACACCTGAGCATGTTAGACTGAGACTAGGAAGAGTTTTGACCACAGGGAAACCCTAGCGGGGGTGGGGGGGTTGTTGCTGCTGTGTATGACATTTGATTTGTGCATAATGAAATAGTCAATACTTCTATGGGTATTTCAGTGGATTGTTGAAGGAGTACAAAGGCTTTGCATATAATGTGTGTGTGATTCATTTTATAAAATCTGTTGCGACCTGTTCACCATGCATTGTTGGAAAGTGTTGGCTTTTAATCCCGTCAGAGGAGATTGTCTTGAGTGTAGAATAAAAATAAAAATAAACCTTAGCTGCGACTTTAATGTTAACTTCCCTTCGTGTGTGAGACTTAACAGTTCAAGCTGTTTTTAACTTGAGCGCTCATTTAAAACAACTCTGTGTTGCTGTTTATAGCAGTTTTTATGCTCCGTGTGCAGAGATCACAGTCGGTGGTCACGTCCTGTTTGCTGTCCTGACGTTTCCACGGCTTTGTGCTGCGTTACCCGCCGGGCCCGAGCGCTGAAGGTGCGCTGCGAGCGTTTCCACCGGATTGTTGTCGTTTTTCCCCTGGAATGGGCTGCGTGTCGAGACTTGCAGTGTTTTTGTAAGCGGGCTGTTGTGCAGCTCTGCTCTCAGTTGTTCCCAGGAGGCCACATCCCAGCCGTTGCCATGGGATGACACTGACCCTCGTTTAACAGCGGCGTCCACCCGAGCATTCGTTCTGCTGGGTAGAATAATCATTTGCCATTATTTACCCTCCAGTGATAATGGCAAAGCTCAAAATTAATTGTGCAGTTTTATTATCTATTTTAGGGAGTGCTTTTTACAGCTTGCCACTGAAGGCAACAATGTTTTTGCCTATATCTATGCGTGTGTGCTCATTTGTCTGTCTGTTAGCAAAATATCTCATTATACAGTGGACACATTTTAATGAAACTCACAGGAACCAATCATTAGATCCATATCTAAAACCGTTTAACTTTTGGATTGAACACCGTTCACGTAAGCTGCCACAGCTAAGCTAACCTTAGCAAACAAAAAACGTCATTAACTCTAGCAGTTTTATGGATATTGAGCTAAAACGTGTTGTGAGCTGAGCGGTATGCCCCACACATAACTGCTAACAGACGCTGAAAGATCTGTGTTTTCAACTTTGCTTTTAACCTTGGCGTCAGTCATCTGTCTGTTAGCAAAATATCTCATGAACCACTAAACAAGTTTTATTGAAACTCTCAGAATATAATCAAGCAATGACCGTCCACAGCTGATACATTTTTGGAGTGACCTAAATTTAAGACGGCCACCTCAACCAACTATTCTTTTAACACATGCATGTCTACCTCAGTCAGTCTTACAGGTATTGAGCTGAAAGTGGGCGTGGTAGAAGTTGAGAGTCATTTACAGCAGATACTCAGAGCTCCACTCTTGCACAACATCTTTGCTTAAACTTTTGCCATTTGCAGATTTGAGTAACAGAAAATAATCAATATGTGGTATTCATTTTACCAGAAGTGTGTCTCACCATATGATGATCTTGGTTTAAATCTTTGTCATGGAATTCAGAGGGTGACGGACCAGTCGTTTAATTTTCTCTGTTTTTATCCTCCTTATTTTTACCTGGGGGGTGTCCCCTCCCTGCTTTTTGTCCCAGACTGTCCTAACCCAGCCAGCTGCAGCCAGATCTGAGGCAGGACGAGTCCCTGACAGGGACAGCTCCTGTCCACTGATTGGAAATCAACCGAGGAGTCCTGGACAGACTCTCTGAGAGCTTGACCTGATGAGGTGTCGTCTCCCAGCTTCACAGCCATGGTTTTTGTCTCGCTGACAAAAAGCCTGGAAGGGTGCTTTTCATATTTATATCAGCCTTTAAAAGACCGTTGCGGAGCTTCTTTATACTTTTTTAGTCGTCCAGAGAAAACTGAGCTGTCGTCTGGGTAGAACTGGACCACCTATTAAGAGAAGCATAATGATTTAAAATGCCACAGCAGGAGCATTGAAGCCCTTTTTATTAGACTACGTTTGCTGCAGCGCCTCAGTCTTTTGGGTAAAACACGAAACGTTTCAACAAAGGAGAAGCTATTCAGAGGACCTGACTTAACCTTGTTAGATTCACCCATTTTTTTCTGTTTGTGTCGCTTTATTCATAATTACCAAAAACGCCATACAAAAAAAAAAAAAAAAAGCATCTAAATGGGCTGCTCAATTAGAAACTATCATTTTTTTTTTGTTAGCAGTTCATCATAGAGCAAAGACAAAATTCACAAATAAGATCTTAAAAACTTCCACATGAACTACAATGTGCTGGTGTTCTTTGGAGCTCTATAGCTCGGTCATATCTCACATTAAAAACATCTTTTGAATTTTAGGTGGGTCACAGAATCTTAAACATTACTTGACTAAACTGGCATTTTGATATCTTAAATAATTTTTACACAGAAAACATTTTTATGTTTTTTTTTTTTTTACTATTGGTAGAAGGATGTTAGAAATGCAGCAGCTAGGAAAAAGACAAAGAGGACATGGAGGTTGCTGGAGTGAGGACAGAGATGGAGGAGGATGACTCACTGTGGAGACCCCCTGAAAAGGGAAAAGCTGAAAGAAGAAGATGATTTTTGGACAGTCACAGTGTTTACTTGTATTTATGTATTTTAGTATGACTAATACCATCTATGTCTAAACTTGTCAGTTTTTTGCAAACTTAATCTCACAAAGCTTCTTGTACCGTTTATCCATAAAAGCAAAGGCGTTTTTGATTCATTCACACAGCAGGTCTTTCATTTCTATAGGCCTCTCAGTTTTCTCCTAAATCCTTCCAGAGCTCAGAGGGTGCACACCCAAACTCTCATTGACTTCTTTACTTATACAGGTTAGTCTCATTGAGCCTTGAGGACTCACTTACAAGAGAGACCTGTTTCGGACAAAGAACACAGATTGAGGCACAGACAACAATAGACAATCATGTAAAAGCATATCAAATGAAATAGAAGAAATGAAATAATAAACAAAACAAAAACAGCTACATTGTAAAATGATATAAAAAACTAAAACCAGGAACATGTCCGTGTTGGTTTTTGTCAAGAACTTAGCAGTTGTGTAGAGAGGTCAAGGTCGAGAGCTTCAGATCGTTTTGCAAGATATTCCAGGAAACCGGAGCGGAGTAGGAGAAGACCCTTTTGCCTAGTTCAGTTCTCACTGAGGGAACACTGCATGTAATCATGTCCTGAGAGCGCACGCTGTAGCTGCACTTACGCAGAGACACGTAGGAGGACATGTATGAAGGCAGCAGACCAAGAAGTGATTTAAAGATGAAAATGTACCAGTTGAAGAGTCTGCGTGAGGTTAATGATGTCCAGTTAACCAGTGAATACAGGGTGCAGTGGTGGGTACGATAGTTGCAGCCAGTTGCACCGTGATAGACAGCGTCCAACATCTGCAGGGTGCTTGTAGGAGCGTTCATGTAGAAAATGTCACCGTAGTCAATGGAGGGAAAGTCACAGTTACAAGGTGTTTCCTAGCATTCAGTGTTAGACAGGATCTGTTTCTACAAAAGAACCCCATTTAACTTTAAATTTCTTTACCAAGTTTTCAACACGAGGCTTAAAAGAGAGATGCGAATCGACCAAGACACCCAAGTATTTATAAGAGCCGACAAACTCAATAGGAACGCCATTCGTAGATTAGAAGACAGCAGGAAGGACTGCTAACTACCTGTTTGAAAACATCACTTTGGTTTTATCTGCATTTAGGACAAGTTTGAGACAGAACAAATCTGACTGGATGTCGAATGCAGACTGTAAGAGCTGGAAAACCTTAGCAACTGTTCTAGCTCAACAATAAACAACTGTGTCCTCAGCATAGAAATGTAAGGATGCATCAGGGATGATCTGATCTACAATACCTCTGTAGATTGTGAAGAGGTTATGTCCTAAGACTGAGCCTTGTGGTACACCATTGTTGACAGTTAGATAGCTGAAAGAAGTACCATTATGTTGAACACATTGCCTCCGATCTGAGAAATACCTTAAAGAACTGACGTGTGATCTGAGAAACCAATTTCTGAGAGCTTATGATACAAGATGTCATGGTCCACAGTGTCAACAGCTTTAGACAGGTCTAAATAAAGTGCAGTGATCGTATTTGAATTCAGAATTTCTCTTCAAAAATGGAACTGAAGAGTTTAACTTTCATACCTCCTAAACACTATAGACATAAAAACTGACGTGGGACCATCAAATATTTCTGTCAATCAGGATTCGGCTTTTTTTTTTTTTTAACTTATAACTTACTTATAATTTTCATACAGTGATATTAAGGGGGAAAACAGCCTTTTAAAACAATACTTTCTCTCCAAAATGCTATTTATTTATTTATTTATTTCTTCTAGTTTGATGACTTGGTTAGTATTTTGAGAGGCGTGTGCACAGCTCCATATAGTCCCGTCTCATTTGTAAAGAGCTCATCCCAGGCAGGCCCATGCTGTCAGGCTGCTGTCAGCTGAGAGAACATCTGCTGCTTGACAAATCACACATACTGCAAGTCTGGGGAGAAAAACAACATCACCTGACATTTCTTTTTATTAGGACCTGTGTGTTTCTGTGTACTGGTATGTCCTAATGACAGCTCCACAGCCCAGTGCTGACACTCAGAATCCTCAGCTGTGGCTCCGAGGAGTTCAAAGTTCATGCAGGCTGTGCACACAGTAGGTGCTAACAAGTCACTTTGTACTGCTTTCATCCCCAGAGAGATGCTTGAGATGAGATTAGCCCACATGAGCATAAAAAGGTGAATGACTGTGCACGGTGGTCACTAAACCTCATTTGTTCACCTCTGAGCTGAACTCAGCAGGGAGCAGGGAATGCTGGGAAATCTGACACGGCCGTGTTAGCATTCCAGGAGCATCCGCGTTCGGGATGCTCTGCACTTCCTGCTAAGTGTACAGCTCATGTTTGAGTGGTCTCATGCAGGAAGCCGTGGTGAATTCCTCATATGTGCAGCCATCTTCATGGGGGTGGGCTATAAATAGATTTCATCCAAGTGGGTCAGAGTTGTGATTAGTTTGTTTGGAGGGGGGTTCTTTTGAAGTTGTCTGCCATGAGACGACATTATCTTTGAGTATGCAAAGCAGTGCTATCGACAGGATTCAGGATTAATTCATTTTAAGCACTGAAGATGCAACGTTGTTAGTTTGCGAGAGAAAATGCTTCTGCTCGGGTTTTGTTTGTCGATGCTTCCTGTTTTGAAAGAGAAAGCAAGTTAGGAGAGAAGTGTTGCCACACACACAAATAATAGCTGCCAGACAAGTTTTTATCTCCTGCCAGAAGCTCATGATAAAAAAAGCTTTTCTTGAAGGAGTGCATGTCGCCCTTTGCCTTTCATGACAGATTCATTTAAACTAAAACCACGTTATGATGACAAATGACGTGAAAGTTAGCAACGTTATAGACGTTTATACGTTTACTAAAATCCATTAGCTGTGGCAGCGATCTTAAAATGGAGCGATCCCAAAAGTTAATCGTTTGTAGACGTATGATCGGTAGTTACTTTCTGAGAGTTTCATTAAAATTTTTCCAATGGTTCATTAGATAGTTTGCTAACAGACAACCAGGGTTGAAGCCACCAGTTAATGCCATATTTTAGGCAACAATGTCATACTGTATTCAGTGCTTAGAATATGCTTGTGAAATGAATCTCAGCTACACAAAGTTTTACCTCTGTGCTTGTAAAATTGACTTAGTTATAGGAGATTTTGTGTTTCCAAAGGTCAGGTGGGTGTGGTGTTCATCTTAAATTGGTTCGACTATAAAAGGCAATCAGTTATAGATATACATCCCAAAAATATTTCTGAAAGTGTCTTTAAAATCTAACCAGTAGTTTATGAGATATTTTGCTAACAGACAGACAAATGCACACTTGTGCACACTCAGAGACATGGACCTGATTGCCCTTTCATCGTTGGCGATGGGTAATTATTATTTTTTTAAGTCAGACATTTTGATCCATCTGACGTTTTTTAAGGAATCTCCTTTTTATTTCCATCTCCTGAGCGTTTGTTGACCTCCACTCATTCCTCACATGTTGATTCAATCATCTGTTCTCTTCATGTTGACGCAGTAAACAAGATTGCTTCATTTTTTTTTCCAAATCCCCTTTTATGTTGTCTGTTTTTGCCAACTGCACAACAAAACAACTAGAATAATTCAGTGTAAGTGTCAAGTTAGCATTAGATTGAATCAGACATTCATATTTTTACACACACTTACATTTAAAGTAAGGAATTGAAACCACTCACAAAAACAACTTTTTAGAACTGAATTTTGCTGACGAGCCTAATGGACAAGCTGAGCCTACAAAAAATGTTTATATCTTTGCAGTTATAAAATATAAAAGTTCAGCTAAAGGTCGGGTTGTCATCGGACTAACAGCTCGCTGTGCTTCAGTTTATCTGAGTTCACCTCTCGTGTGACTCTGAAGGACTTCAGTCACATCTGCTGTGAAATCAACGAGGGAAATTATGAACGTGTTGTTTTGTTATTTATTTTACAGTCACGTTTTTATATTGTTTCCCCTTTTGGTTCTCCTCAAAAAAATGTGTCAGCCACCAACATATTTTTGCTACAGTAATCCTGTTGATTGTGCCAGTTCCCACGGCCCGCCCCGATCCCAGTTGTTAAGCGTGTGCAGCGTCCACACCTCCTGCTGCTACAACAGATGCACGGTGACATGCTCACTGTGGAGCTACGAGCCCCCGCAATCGGGCTTCGTTGAAGCTTTTACACATTAGGAAACAACAAAAATGTTCTGGTCTTTATTAATAAGTTTTAAAAAAAATCAAATTTATGTAGCAAAAAAATCACAACTGATTCCATTATGTTGCAATTTACGGAAAACAATTTAAGATAGAACAGAAGAGCTTTGTGTGTGAAGAATGAAGTTCACCGTTGCTGCTTTCGTATGGATTTGGGAGCTACTGATCATGTGCACTTTGTATAACAGATCATCTTCATAAAAGCAGAAGTTTTGACAGTTTGCTGCTCTGGAGCATACAGGTGTGTGTTAACACAATGCCAAGGTGGATGGACATCAGCAATGACTAGAGAAGCAACTGTTGCTGTTTATCAATCTGGAAAGGGTTAAAGATAATTTGAAGTCTTTCAACTGAGATTTTTTTTTTCCACGACGTAAAAACATTTATGACAGTCTTTTTAGGAGTGGCTGTCCCATCAAATTCACCCCACACCCATATCGAGATATCGCCCAGCCCTGTGCTCAGAGAAAAGCCCAAGAGCTCCATCTCAGACTCTACAGACCTCAGTTAGCAGCTTAAAGCTTCATGTTAGGGACAGTACAGTCATAAAAATGCAAACTAACATGGCAGCACGACTTAGTTTTATAAAGTTGTCTGATTGGACCACAAGACTTTTGGAACAAGATGAAAGATGTTTACTGAAAATGCACAGCAGCACGTTTAGAGAAAACCAAACCCCTTTGCCAAACATGGTGGTGGAAGTGGGATTATTTGGGCTTGGTCTGGGCACCTTGCAGTCAATCAGCCAACCAAGGACTTCTCTGGAGACCAAATTCATTGTTGAATAGGAGGCTATCTGTCCAACTGCTGAAGCTTGGACCAAAGTGGGCCATGATGCAACAGAACAATCATCTCAAACACAGCAGCAAATCTCCGACAGAATGAGAGCAAAACAAAAGAGCCAACGTGTGTTACTCGTCCTGTCACAGTCCAGACCTCAGCCCGGCTGAAATGCTGTGGTGGGACCTCAAGAAAGCTGCAGAATCTGACACCTTCAAACCTCAATGAACTCGAGCAGTGTTATAAAAAAGACGAGTGGGGCAAAATTCCTCCACAACCATAGAAGAGACTGATAAGCTCATACACAAGCTGCTAAAGGAGGTTTTACTAGCTGCTGAATCATGGGCTGCTCTTCGTTTTTCCCAATACATTTCCGTTTTGGCTATTTTGGTTTAATAAATAAAGACCCAACTACTGAAAGAAGGTAGACTCTGATTTTCTCACGACTGTGGTTTCTCATTGACTGTATATTACATTTTGCACATCAGTCAGCCTACTGCATTGATCCAGATTATAAAAGCAGTGACTTTCCAGAGATGAGTCTCTCCTTTTTTTTTTTTTTTTTCCAGCAATGCCAGTTTGTCATTTAGAGCTTAGAAAATATCTTGCAATTATTGACGAGACTGACTTAGTACAGACAATCCCCATCATTGTTCCTTTGGGATTCTTGGTATTAACACAATAGTTCTCTAACCTTTCCTAATAAATGACCACATGATGGAGTTATTCTCAGTGGAAGTAGTTTTGTGATACAGTAACTATGGACTGTGTCATGCATTCATAGTTGTACTGCACATGTTTCTTAGTATTAGCCAAAGGGTGTACCTCCCCCCCTCCCTGCCAAATATGTCCTTTTTGGAAAAAAAAAAAAAGACTCAATTTTAGGTTATGTTGTACTGTGCAAAGAACTACTTTGGCTCTAATTTAAAGACAAAAACCACCTCAGTGTCGAGCTTCATAAGTTTTATCACTATAATCACATTTTCACTGGTGAGCGTTTGTTGCTAAAACTGTTTGAATATTTTAAATGACATGATTGGTAAAGGCACATGCAAACTAAACAATGAACAGAATTAATCTTTTTTTTAACATGTGCTTGTTAAATTTCATTTATTAAAAAAAGTTGCAACCCATTCAAAACAAACAAAAAGCTTCACTTTTTCATACCAAGAGACTCTGAAAATAGACTTTGGAGAATAATTTTGTCCATGGTTTCAAACTCTTGATTTTACGTATTTAAATGAATAATTTGTGATGTTATTCAAATGTTAAATGTATTGCTGTTAATAACAACAAATCTTAAACGCTAATCCCACTAAAGGATGGTAATTTTAGGGGAAGTGCTGTGTATAAATTATGTCATGGCATTTTGGTTTTAACCGTTTTAGTTTTTGATGGCAATTCTTGCTCTTTTTAAATCTTTTTTTCAAGTGTGGTCGTCAGTAAGGAGTCTGGAAATGAAGTCAGATCCAGCAGAGTCATATTTGAGCTGCAAAGCCACTGAGATTTGCTTGTTGTTTATTGCATCATGAAATACTCTCACATGAAGAAGGAAAGTGATATTTTGCCATATTCATATATTATCCCTCCTCCAATCCTCAGCAGCCTTGGGGAACACTGGGAGAATATTCAGTCTGCACTGAGATTAAGATATTCAGGGTAAATCTTTTGCCAGCAGGGTATCTGGTTTCTACACCTGCTAGCTGCATAATGAAGCCAATTTTTCCCAACGGTGGCTGAAACGAGCCAGTCACCGCTGAGACTGCTGCCTTGGGGCAGACTATTTCCTGGCAGTTTGGTCACTATGCTAATAGGCTGCTGGAGAGATGTGTTTATTTGACGCTCATACTCACTTGGGTTCCCATTTCCTTTAGGGGACTGTTGAACTGTACCGTGGCACCTTTCCCCCAGAGGCTTCATAAATAAACACATGGTTATGTGTTTTAACTTTGGGGCGAAGAAAATTTCCTGTGGATTGTGAGTTGCTCATCTGAGCAAAATAAAAAGAAAATCATATAAATAAATAAATAAATACAGTATATATACTGTGTATATATATATATATATATATATATATATATATATATATATAAAAAAAATTTTTTTTTATTGTATTTTATTTTAAATTGTCTGTATTTTTTGTTCTTGTTGTAATTGTTTGGATTGCTTTTTTCTTTTATTTTTGTTGTTCTCTTTTTAAAATGAATATAAAATAAATTTATAGCAACAGTACTCTGAAGTACAAGTACGCTCATATCTTTATTCTTAATTTACAGACGTTAGTCCTGGTACGAGATAAACAACATGGAAGCTTTTGTAAAGGATGCTGTTTTGTTGCAGGGTGATCCATTGATGAAGGTCTAATTAGAGCATTTGAGTCAGAGCTACGGCCTCTCAGAGGGACGGACAGTTCAAACACAAAGACCTCCATTACACAAGTATTACTAGGTTATATAAATCTGTTCCCATAACGTTACACACTCTGAATTAATCAGCAGGACTGAACATTCAGCTACACAGATCGGATCAGTCAGACGTTTTTAAATTTAATTAAGTCAAGAGCATCCATTAACACAGACACAGCTCGAAATGAAAAGGACGGGTCCAGAACTTGTTTTGATTGTTGATGAGGAAATATCATAAACTACAACTTTCACAGGGTGCGTTTGTGTTTCTAGAGGAACGAGAACTCAGATTTGGACAGAAGACATGAGAACAAATGATACATGATGGTGGGAGAGAGAAATCTGAAGGAACTGGATAACAGAACTGAGCAGAAACACAAAGAGAGAAAAATCAAAGAGAAAAACAGTGACGGGTGGAGAGGAACTGGAAGAGGGTGAAATGAGAGTAGAGCTGGGGGTCAGGAGAGGTGACCTGGTTACCTGATCATGTGATAGCTGACAGAAGAGGCCAGAATGCAGCAGAGGACAGGAGCATGCACGTCAGGCAGAGGACGGAGACAAAAAGGGACAAAAGAAGGTGGGAGAAAAGAGAAGTCAGTTCAGAAGAAAAGCAAAGCCGACCTAAACACACGTGTACCAGACAGTTACACGGACAATACATAAACAAAAAGAAGCCGTCCATCCCAGAGACGACAGGAGGACGGGCCGTCCGTCTCTGGAGTCATCACCAAAACAAACAGAACCAGTCTTCAAGAGAGAAACAGAAACACCAAAGGAGCGTTGAAGAAAGAAGATCTCCTGGTTTGTGACAAAAAGACAGAAAACTGAAGAAATACATTTAAACTAAATGTTAAAACATTTTCACTCTTTTGAAACTAAAAACAACAAGTTTCACTGATAAGGTCCTGCCTGAGGCGTTCACTGACAACACATCTGGCATGCTGGATTACACTTAGCAGTAGAAGTGTGTGCATGTTCCTCTGCAGCATGTTCCACACTTACTTCTGTAATATGAATATTCCTATGACTGCAGCGAAGGAGACGACGTCCGCAGACACCCACATCAGACAGTATTCATTGGGCCTCTGAAACAACATGATCACCACCAGATGAGACGAACACCAACATCATCAGATTAGTCTGAAAATCTGAATATTCAATGTTTGTAGTTTTGGAGGTGAGTGTTTGTTTTTCTGGACTGGAACTGAACAAAGGATGTAAATACACCTTAATGTTTGTGGAGCAAGATATTCAAGTAGGTTACCTGTGGAGAACATCATTTTGTTTTATGTTGCTTGTAAGAGAGGAGGAGCCAGGGGTGGCCATTGGTGGCCTTGGCCCATATAAATTCATGTTTGGCCACCCAATCATTTGAGGAAACTATACTTTTAAGTAATATAAAACCCAGAAAGCCCAGTTTCTTCATGATTATGGTGGCTGGTTTAAAAATATATATGGTGGTGGCCATCTTGGATTTTGACCTGGCAACCTCATTTTTAAAAGGAACATTTCTTATGTAGATGCAACCACACACTACAATGGAAGTCAATACCTCACTTATTTTTCAAGTTATTCAAATCTCAGTGACGGGTACACTGGTGTACCTCGTAAGTTTATATCTGGGCTTTACTTTGAAAAGACCAGCTATATTTTTATTTATTTAGTTAGTTTTTACATGTGTCCTGTGCTGTCAACATGAGTCAGGATGAGCTCAGGCTGCAGTGAAAAATAAGTGGAAATATTGATTTTCGCTGTAATGGAGGTTTGTATTTAAATAAAGACACCATCTAATGATTTGATTAAGTTAAATAGCATAGTCTACATGTTTTTGTATGCGTTTCAATCTTTGTTTTCCAACAGGCATGTCTGCAGAAATAACCCTTTGTCTTATAAGCCACATATTTTCCTTTAAACTGATCATTTTTTCTGTCTGCTGTCATAGAGCCAGACAATCCCTTCATATGTTTGACGTCATTACGAAGCTTGAGTATGTGTTTTTTTAATACAAGGCCAGAAGTCTCCTAAAAATCATGATAGATTAATAAAAATGGAGTTTTCAAAGCAGCACTCTTGTAAACAAAAGTAGCGTGTTAATAAATTGTCACATTTCAACAAACTGGTTCTTTTAGAAGATCTTTGAGATGGAGAATTATAAAATATGAATTCAACACTGAATAAGTCCTCATGCTGACTCAGTCTGCCAACATGCATCACATATGTAACAACGCATGTTAATCTAACGTTTACTGGACATCACTGAGTGTGTTCACTTTACTGAGGGGGACGCCCAGCCCAGAGTTATTCTCTGTTCTTCTCAAAGTTTCCTCTGAACTTATAAATATATGGCACCGGACCAGTCTCCCCATCTGTCCCACCATAGGAGATCTTTGACTGACAACTTGCACAACGTTGACTTCCTGTTGGACGACTTAAAGAGTTGAATGGCCGAGACATGTGCAGCACGGTGCGTTAGTTTGATCTGCACCATGAGTCTGTCACTCTGGAGTGTTTGGACCAAAGAGGCAAAGACCTCATGGGGAAAAGTCAGCCACACATTAACTGTTGTCTGTTTTTAATTTATTAATTCAGTTTGTTTAATTAAATTTTTTTTTTTTTTTTTATACAAAGCTTAAAATTCCATCTTTTTTTTTTTTTTTTTTTTTGGTCAGAATTTGTTCAAACACTTGTGTGCCTGAGGGGAACAATCATCCACATTAAAATACACTACATATAACTTTTTATCCCATATTTATCAGATCATAAAATAATGTATTCCTCTCAGTAACGTTTTGTCTTTTTACCTTTGTTACCGTAATTTCCGAACTATAAGCTGCTACTTTATTCACACACTTTAAACACCTTATACAATGCTGCAGCTAATTGATGTTTTTTTTTTTTTTTTTTTTTTTGACAGGATTACGAGCTTCATGCCTCCAAAATATTTAACCGCATCACACCCGAGTGCTCACATAGCTGACCAATCCATGTCTCTCTTGTGGGGCTGGGTTCTCGTGGCTTATTAAGACTACCTGTATAAATGAAGTTTTTATTTATTTTTTCTGACCAATGAAATTACCGAACAGAGCTAATGTATTTTATTTATTTATTTTTTTTACCAGCCATGTTACAGATACTCTGCTGAAAATTAATAATTTACATTACATATTTAAGTATTAAAAAAAAAAAAAAAAAAAAAAAACCTGGCATGTTTATTTTATTATTATTATTTTTTATTTTACTAAAAGACGTTTGCGCTAAAAGAAAATAATTTAAAAACATATTTTTTCATTTCAGGCTAAAATAGTTCTAAAAAACTGACTTGTTTATAGTGGAGAAAAAAAAAAAAAAGTATTTTTAAGCAGTTCAATTAGGAGGTGGATTTTTCCCCTGAGGACACTGACAGAGAACTCAAGGAACTTCAGGGGTTAAAAAAAAGCTGCTGATCCAGTAGCTCGGTGGTCAGTGCTGCAGTCCTGTCCTGAAGCTGCAGGTTCAAGCCCAGGTTGTGTCAGGAGTAAATGAACTAACAACTCCTTCGTGCCTGCTGGCCTCCTGTGGTGCCCCTGCACAAAGGAGCAGCTGAAAGGAACTAAAACATTTACTGGTAGATCTTTTAGCAACAAGGAGCAACAGCGTACTGCGTGTTTTTCAAGTCAGCATGCTCACAACAAACACAGGGAGGGAGGGGGTTTCCACTGTCCCCTCCTCACTCGGCAGTGGGAGACAAATTCGGGTCAAATACCAAAAAAAGATGTTTTGGACTTCAGAAACATGCTTGTAGGTTTTGAAGGTCTAGGTTAGACTCACAAAGTTTAGCACTTCTTGTGGAGTTCTTACCATGAGCCAGACTGGATAAAGCACCTTTCTGAGGATGTGTGGGGCCTCGGTGGAGACCGAAGACACTCCGCTGCACCACAGGACCGAGAACAGCCACGGCTCGTTGACCGTGTACACGGTAAGGCTGATGTTGTTCCTGGAGAAGCTCCTGAAAACAGTGATCCATTATTATTCATTCACTCACTCATCCATGATGGATCTGATCAGGTGTCAGGGTTGTGACCCTACAGGATTTCACTTGGGCTGACTTGGTTGTATCTGAGCATCAGCCTACTGATGCCGGACTTCTGCAGATCCCGTGGATCCTGTTTGACCAGCGAGGTCTGGGTGAAACCAGGTGAGGTCTGCCTGACCTGAGCTCTCTGCTCGTCAGGAGTCCACATCACCTGGAGTGAGCAGAAGACATGCAGGCTCAACGTCTGCACACAGGCTGAACACACTGAACCATCTTTAAGGCAACGTTGCAGCAAGTTTTAGATTTGGAGGACAGAAGGTTTCCCTTCTTCCTACCAGGCGGTGAGGAATCCCAGATTGCTGCACAGCCTCTAGTGTGTTGTTGATCCAGCTGTGGTGGCAGGGGTGCAGCGGAGGCGGCCTCTTCACCCTGAAGACCACAGAGATGTTGTGGTAGGAGGCCAGCTTCAGGAGCTGCTGCAGGCTGCACACACGCTGCCTGGTAGTCAGGTTCTTCTCCTGCTGGGACAGAGAGCTCACCGTCCAGAACGGGTCCTCCTGAAACAAGAGCCCACACCAGAACATGATTTGAATCAGTGTGAAACAACAACAATGCTCTTAGTTCTTTTCAATTAATAATTCCAGGGGTTCTGCAGAGCATTGGAATCTGATCTGTCCAGAATCTAAAGTGTCTTCATATTACAGAGTACAACATGTTATAGGAGATTAATATTAAAGAGAAGACGACTGGTTGTTTTTAGAGTGTGCATGTTCTGTGAGCACAGCCGGTGAAAACATGTCATCATCATCGTATCTTGTCACACCAGAGGGACAGCCATGATTGACCTGACTGAGGTCTGCAGATGTTCTATGTACCGGACTGAATATGAAGGTCCATGTTCTGGATTTGGTGACCACATTCACAGGCTGCATTCCTGGCAACCCCCATCAAGTTGGTTTGGTCTTTCCGTTGCCAGTTCTTGCTCGAGTCAGGGTTAAGTCTTCTCTCTGTAGTCTACTTCCTCTAGTCAGTTTTCACTGGTTTTGTGCTGGTTCGGTGCTCTATGGTTGTCTGGTCCAAACCTTGGTGTTCTGTTTAGTGGTAGACTTGTGGATGTTGAAGAACCTTCTTCTGGATTTTAAACGTACCAGGGCTGGTGTAAGTTGGTGCCACATTATCGGTTTTCTTTCGTCTATTTTATTGGTGGTCTCTCTTCATATTGCAGGTGGAGTCTGTATTAGAGCTTCATTTCTAACCAAAACCTGAAACCTGGCCTGGACCGACCCGGATTAGGGCCGGTCCGGGCCGTTATGTGATTAATGTGCGAGCTGGGCCGGTCTTGGGCTCTGATGCAGTTTTATGAATCATACAGCACAAAGAAAACTAAATGCACAATATAAAATTGTGTTAATCTACTTGTTGAGGAGGAGGCAGGTCTCATCGGCCGCTTTAAAGAGGTCACATTAAGCTCAGATGGACAACCTGTCACCGACCACATGCGTCCACTGACTCGCCGGTTGAAATGGACTTGCGACCTGTCCATGGTGTCCCCCACCTTTCACACAGTCCAGTGACTGCTGGACATGGGCGCCAGCGACCCCCATGTCCCGAAAAGGAAGAAGCGGGTAAAGATAATGGATCAATCAGCTGATCACTGGCCATGTGCACCTGCTGTCATGTGCAGTGAAGAAGCAGCAGCAGCTACAAAATCCAACATGAGCAGCGCGTTATATTAAAACAGCCTTGTTCTATATTGTTCTAAATTATTTTGCTCTAAAAATAGTTTTGTTCATCTGTATAAGAACCTGTAGAGGTGATCTTTTTTAGGCTATTTGTTTTTTTTATGTTCATATCCATTTTGATGACTTGTTAATCAACATAAATTTTATATATTCCTTTCATTACGTTATAAAAACTATCATGTCAAACTGATTTGCTTTAAAAAAAAGCAGTAAAAGCTTAATTAAAAAAATAAAATAAAAAAAGGTATTTTGTTCGTTTGTTTGTTTGGGCCCTCTAATTACCAGTAATCCAATGGGTCCAGGTAGGGCTAAAATAAAAATTAAACAAATAAATGAATAAAAATTAAAAAACCTACAGGCTCGGTTCAGATTTGTTAGGCCCAAATGCAACTCTAGCATGTGCAGTACTGTATAGGCATCTTGTTGGGAGTAGAACCAAGGGTCTCTGCTTCAATGAGCATATATCTATATTTGTAGCATGAGTGGATCTGCACCAAACAGGAGTGCAGTATTCAGCTGTGGAACAGCACAAAGCTAAAGGAGCGGTTCTCATGCACCTCATTTAGTGTTAGCTAATCTGGACAGGAGTGATAATCAGGAAGTTGGTTTTCTTCTAAATGCTTCAGTGTGTGGGCAGTAAGTAAGGTAATGTCTAGACAGATGGGGTAGTCCTTATGTTCAAGGTGTCTCCCATTCCATATTGTTTAATTTTGTAAACTAAAACTAATATTTATCTTCAAAGTTCATGCTCAATAATCCAGGTAAAAAAAATCCTACAAAGTTCAGTCTGGTCCTCTGGACGGTTTCTTTATGTTGAAACGTTTCATCCAAAAGACTTCATCAGTCCGAGGAGCCGCAACAAACTCAGTCCCATGAGTAGCACACTCACACAGTGGGACAACCAGTTTGATGGGGATAAAACCAGCAGTGCTTTGTTGCGGCTCCTCGGACTGATGAAGTCTTTTGGATGAATGACGAAACGATTCAACACAAAAAACCATCCAGAGGACCTGACTGAACATTGTTGAATACATTTATCATCAATGCTCACCATGTTTCGTTAAAAAAATCTAAAACTAAACTGGTGCATCTGACCCTAACCTTACAGTGACTCGTTAAGGTCAAACGGTCAAGTTAGTGAGGACCCCGTGGGCTCTGACACACGTCCCCACACACTTGGTCAGACATGTGGAATTAGCTTTGAACTGAGCTGGTTTTGGAGACAGACCTTAAGGAACCACTGTCCTGCGTTGAGCTGCTGCAGGTCGGTCCAGTTGAAGAACGAGGCTTCATCCATCCGTCTGTCTGGAAACACTTTGGCCACATCTGTGGTCCTCCGCAGGTCCCGGTCGTGCATCAGGAACGGTACGCCGTCAACACTAATGATCAGAAGAGTTAGGAGACCAGAACATTACAAGAAGGAGAGTTTATCCTCTTGATTAACTATTTGTTTTTGAATAATAAAAACAAGAATAATTGTATCTTTAGCTGAAGAAAACTACATTAAAAGCATTAAATAAAAGCAGAAAATGACCAATTGCTGCTTGATTTTTAATAACAAACCTCCTGTAAGTTCAGTTTAAAACTGAAGAAACTGGACTTCCTGTAAATGAACATTTGATATCCAAATGACCAGCACTAAAAACAGCTCCTTGTTTGAATACCTGCTTTAGTGTGAACACACACCAGAAAACTACAAACAAACATGAAGAGGGTTAGCAGCTGGAAAAATCAGCCCAACGACTGACATCACAGGCATTTAAGGAGGGGGGGGGGGGGGTTGACACATGAAGGTCATAAAGAGCAAGGCAGGACTTGTCAGAACATAAAAGGATAAACTGTCCTACAGGCCACATGTCAAACCAGAGCTCTAATAAACTCAAACTGTCTTTATAGACACCTGGAGGTGTTCAGACAAACAAACAATCGTGACCCTTTTGGCTTTCCATAGATCACTGCTGCAGATCACCAGGAAACTTTCCAACCTTTGCACCGTGGCTCATCATCTGCACGTGCACGAGTGACCGTTTACAGCCAGGATTCACCTTCATCCTGGTCTCTAAGGTTTCCACAGGCTTCTCTGAGCTCAGCTCCTCCTGTTTACCTGCTGACTCCATAAACTGTCTCCTGACAGCTGCTTCTCTGAGCGAGTTCAACGCTTCACCAAAAAGCAGGTTTGGATGTTATCTTTGTTTAAGAACACCTTTCATCATTACAGTGTATCAGCATAAAGCAATGAAGCAGGGAAAACATGCTGGTCTTCAGATAAAAACATCAACACTAAATAAAAATAAATAAAATCTCTAAATAACCATTTTAAAATCTGAACGTTTCTGAATCATTCTCGTTATTCAGATCTGGTTGTGTACATTTTTCGTGACGTAACTCGTCCCTCAGTTTTTGTTCCGTTTCAACAATTCATGAATCAAAACGTTCGGCTCATTCAGGACATTCCAGCTGTGACTTTAGGCACTTGTGCAGTTCCTACTTTTTCAAACATTTAGCTTTTTCGGTCATGTTTTTCTCAATGAAAACAAATGGCGCTTCAGATACTTAGTGCTGTTTAAAACCTTTATCGCTCATTTCAGCCTTTGTTCTGCTTCAGCTTCTTTCAGCTACTTTATGCTAATTTCAGCTTTTTCTACTTATTTTTTAGCTACTTTCAGCTGATTTAAGCCATTTGTGCTCTGTTAAGCTTCTTTCTTTTAATTTCAGCATTTTTGTTTTCCTTTTAACTTCTGCTAATTTCAGCTTTTTGAAGATATTTTCAACTTTAAACATAAATAAATGTTGCCTTTTGTGCTTTTTTCTAATTAATTTTTTTGTTCTTTCCGCTTCTGTCTATTTAAGCTTGTTCTCGTTATTTCTTCTGCTCTATTCAGTTTTTTTCTACACATTTCAGCAAATGTCAACTGTTCAAGCTCAGCTCACATCAACAGTTTAGAGATTAATCCTTTTCAGCTGGTTTCAGCAGCTTTCAGCTAAAATCATTCAGCAGTAAGCACTCACGCTGTGTTTCACATGAAATGATTCTCTAGTTATTGATGAGCTAAAACTGGAAGAGTCAAAATCTGTAAAGATTAAAGAAATGCTATCTTTGTTTGGCTTCGATGCGTCGTCGTATTGATCGTTGGATTGTGTACCTGAAAGTGACGTCAGCCTGAAATCCGGTGACGTTCATCTGCAACGCTCGCTGGAAAGACCACAGCGTGTTCTCTGGAGCGAGCTGCACACACACATACACACACATACACACACAGTTAAAAGTTAAACAATGACTCATTTTAAAAAGGGCGGCTTGTTTTCAGAGTTAGAACACGTTAATATTTTATTGAGCAGGTGAAAAAAGGCCACAGGAATGTGTGGATGAGGAAAGTCAGTGCTGTGGATTGCTCTTTAACTTGGTTCAAGGCCCGGATCAATAAAAAGCATCACTTACTAGAATAACATCTTCCTCTGAGACCCTGAGAGTCAAGCTGCTGATGGAGAAACATGGCAAAGGAATGCTGCAATGATCAATACAGAGTGATTCTGGGAAACTGAGTTTTATCCCTTACAGCCATTCAGAGACGCTCCTAATTTTAGTTTCCAGTGAAAGATCGATGCTGCTGCAGAAATGCCACAGAAAGCTGGGTGTGGTCCTGATGGAACAGCTTTCATTTTCCTTCTCGTGGGTTGAGTAACTCATCAGGATGTGTGGAAAAAACATTAATCATTGTCCAGCAATCAAATTAATCCAGTTTACTAAATTAAGTATAAGAGTACAGCCTATACAGCACATTATACACCATCAGCAATGTATGGAACAAGCAAAGACCTTGTTTTAACTTTGACCTTGAGTTGTGACCTTGACAGACATGCACTGAACCATAATTCTTCAACAGGCACATCTAAAATGTGTTTCAGTAAACATAAAATCACATTTTTAAAGGAAAAACTTTAAATAACTTTACGGTAATAAAATGGTTCTTAAGTCACTAAAATAAACGTTTTAATCCCATAAATTTAAATGTGCATCAGGTTTTAGACCAAGGCTATTCAACTGGTGGCCCGTGGGCCACTTCCAGCTCGTGAGTGACTTCAGTCCAGCCCATCAATGAGTCCATCAAAATAAAAATATGTACCATATTTTCCACCGTACACATCGCACCGCCCTATAAGTCGCATCAGTCCAAATATGTCTAATGAAGTGGAAAAATCCATAAATACGCTGCGTCACCGTATACATTGCATCTATTATGTGCCACTGCTGACGTGTCATGTTTGTTACTTGTCTTCACTGACAACCTGGAAATGCTGGCCAGTGTTGTGCCAAAAATTTATTGACTGTCGGCAGCTGAGAAAGCATGCACAGGAGGACTTTAACAAGAATTTAACAAGAATAACACTTAAAAACAATTATTTGTTTGCTCGACTTTATAGCAAACGTGTGTCTCAGTTAACTTTTACTTAATAAATGCACTTCAATGGTCAAATCAGCTGCATTTCTCCGGGGCGGTGCAGCAAAATGAAGCTGATTTGACGGTTGCTCCAAGCGAGCTGGACGAAGGTGGCAGTCTATGGCAAGCCGACTGTGTCATTAATAGCCACTTTTACCTATTACATGACAAACAGCATGCCATACTACTCGAGTGCCATCTAGTTGCTGAAAATGGCAATGTTCAATATTTTCAGTCAGAATGAATGAAAATAGTCACATCTCTGTCAAAAGTTGGTTTATAAATACAGGAAAAACACAAATACTGTACATTGCTTCAGCGTATAAGTTGCAGGTCATGCAAATTATGCAAAAAATTTTGACTTATAGGGCAAAAAATACGGGTTCTGGGTTTGGAAACAGATCATTGTAATACAGTACTTGGTTTATTGACATAATGACTAATTGCTGGATGTCCGGCCCCTGAGCTGCTTGCTGGTTTTCAGAAATTGTGGCCCCCTGAGCAGTTTAGTTGAATAACCCTGTTTTAGACCATTCCTCTCATTCCTGGGGCAGCAGCAGCTCTTTGGGCTTCTTGTGTCAACTTTTTCAACCGCCTCTTAAAAACACAGAGATGCTCCACTCAGAGAACTCAAAGTGTGTGACGGTGTCGAACAGCTGAACATTTAAGGAGATAAACGTGCGTGCACTCACCATGGGGGCTCCCTGGTGGCCGAAGACCTCTGGTCGTGGTTTCAGGGTGCTGGGGTCCATGATGCAGGGGGAGGTGAGGTAGAGCGGCACCACGTAGAGGCCTAATAACACGCTGAGATAGAGCAGAACCACCACCACCTGGAACACTGGCAGAACACAAAACAACACTTTGTTCCAGTCTGTGCAAGACATTTACCAGGTATTCATTTAAAAAGGAAAAAAAAAAGTTGTGAGGATGTAACAATAATTTCACCATTTCTGCTACTCAGATATATTGGTTTCCTATTTTTTTAGTTTAGTTTAGTTTATTTGTTCATTTAAAAAAAAAATACAATACAAAACAATCCCATGAACAATAACACACAGAGTATAAAAAAATGAAAGGTAGCAGAAAGAAGAAAAAAAATCTTATATCTGCCCCTTTTTTCCAAACAATTTGTTCAAACGGTAATAATCTTGTAGTAACAGAACAAAATG
>JARVLU010000103.1:11458478-11468654 GCA_031762415.1 Simpsonichthys santanae | reverse complement strand
TGGATGGATGGATGGATGGATGGATGGATGGATGGATGGATGGATGGATGGATGGATGGATGGATGGATGGGCGGGTGGATGGATGGATGGATGGATGGATGGATGGATGGATGGATGGATGGATGGATGGATGGGCGGGTGGATGGATGGGCGGGTGGATGGATGGATGGATGTAGTTACTTCTTGCTTGTAAAAAAAATTATTCTGTCTTTTTTTTTTGCAAGGTAACCTCTGACTATTTTTTTTTAATCATTCCATGCTTCTCTCTCACCAACTCTTCTTGATGATATTCTGACCTCTTAAAAAATCATATCTAAATGTCTATAAGCTGAAATATTCAAAAGCTCTCCTCCAGACAGATTTTAGTCATAAATATGATAGTTTCAAGGAATTTCAAATGTTCTTTTCTGCACAGCAGCAGAGATTAAGAGTCGAGGTGTCCTCAGTGACCTCAATCAAAGCATGCCAGAGTCATGTAATTAAAAAAGTAGATTTATTAATAGTTGTTGGTACTTTTCATTCATTTTCTTTACAAATTTAGGCCCTGTTTAGAGAGAAATGAACATAAAAACATTGAATAAAGCCTAAAGCTCTGATTAAAATCCCTTTTAAATAATAAAATGTTTTATTTTATTTATTTATTTTTTAATTTAGAAAGAATTTTTATCAGAGCTTTAGGTTTTTGCAAGTTTATTGGTTCTGCAAAAGCCAAGAGCTTTGATCACATACTCAAAAAAAAAAAAAGTGTGTGATCTTGTTGCTGTAAAGTGGAAGGTGGAACTCTGAAGACTTTTCTAGGCGCTCATCCCATCTCTCTCTCTTCTTGTCCTCAGATCGAGAAGATCATGACGCTGATTGGAGCGGGCATCGAGTCTTCCAGAGATCAGCAAGGTAGAGTTGATCTGACTGATGGTTTGTGTTGTAAAATAAAAAAGTTAGTTTAATCCAGTCATTATTTATCAGTGAAGCTGAAAGTTTGATGTCAACGTAGTGAGCAGGATACTTTTTTTTATATTAACAAAGTCCTGATTGTCATAGATTTACCCACCTCTGTAATAAAGACACAGCTGTTGCTGTGTTAATTTTGCACACAAGTAAGTCTTCTAGTTTTGCATAGAAACCCCTAATGCTGCCAGTGTAGGGTCATAGTTCACTGAGCTACGACTGTTCAAGATTATTTTTGGCGTGTTGGCAACTATCGAGCTGTGGTTTCTTTTTCAACCGCCTCCTTTTGAAAATCCCAGCCCATGTTTGTGTGCATCGCTTGTAACATTCCAAATTCTCACATCATCTTGACCATATCGTACCTGTGTTGGCCCACTGTGTACTCACATTGTCTGCCACCCTCTATGATTATGATTTAATCCGTTGGCTTTAGTTTAAAAGATCTGGATCAGTTTCTGTACCCCCATTGTTTTAGACCTAGTCATTTGGAGCTGTAGCCTCGGATGTTTTCAGTCTCAAACAGCTCCTGTAAAGACGTCAAAATGCACCTCTAGTGCTCCGAAATGAATAGTACTGGTCACTAAATACAGTATATATTTGAGATGCTTGAGACGACTCTGGGACTAGTTTGAAAGAAAATTTGTTGCAGAATTTCTTGCCAACTTGTTCAAAATTCAAGCAACAAATGGCGAGAAAAAAAATTAAGAACCCTGCAAATGTCTTAAACAAATGTGGAGACTCTCCTGCGAATACAGTTCAGCACATAGTCTCCAGCAGTCACAGCCCAGTGAGATTCTGCCCTTAGGTTCAAATATTTGAAATCAACATGCACATTAAGGCTAATATAAAAGACTTTAGGATCTTTTTTGTGCAGGATCTCCTGCAGCAATGGCTACCTTTTTTGTCTTGTAGGGACTCCATTCACTCTTCATTTAATAAAACACTCCTTTGATTTGTTATAAAATATTCCAAGTTATATACCGTACATTGTTTTGGACATAGATAGAAGGCACTTTTGTTTTTGTTTATGGATCAACTGCATCTCAGACAGTTGATTACATTTGGTGTTGCGATTAGAGATTCAGTACCTGCTCCTCTGGCTTTTGAAAAGCCTGTCACCTCAGCTGATGGATGGTACTCCAACACTGTTGCCCTGAACAATCGACTCCTTCCCGTCAGCATTCCCAGCTCACACCGCTCAGCATTCACCTTCACACTTGCTTTAGCTGCTTTTTAATACATTTGAACAATGCTCTGTCCCTGTTTATTCAACCTCTCTGGGTTTTTTATTGTTGAGCCAGAGGGGTCTCTGAATTTGAACCACAGCGTATGTCAGGGATTGAGCACAATTTGCTCTATAGACAAAGCTGACTCTACTGCAGTAAGCTAGTGTCCCATCACCGCTTTCATCTGTCTGAATCCTCTTTTATGTACGTGAGGCTTCTGCTGCTTGGCCCACAGCTTTTTCAGAAAGCAGAAAAGACTCTCTTTTTATCCGTGCACGAGAAGCTGCGTCACTCCCCCCCCCCCACCCCTGTTTGATTGCTATAGTGTTTGCCAACGACTCCTGGACTTGATTGGCTTGCAGTCTCGTGCATTTTCAGCTCTTTGCTGATTAACTTTTGCACCAGAGTGACAAGAATAGTAGCAGGTGGACGGGAAACCTTACGAAGACAGAAAAGGACAGAAACGGAGATGTTTCAAGATCACGAAAAGCAAACCCAAGTGATGAGAGCTTGGGAGGTGGGGCTACAAACTGAACTGGTAGCTTTAAATGACAAAGAGCAGCCACCTGCAGTATTTCAGAGAGACGGGGGTGGAAGCTGAGGAGGGCATGCAAGTAGAAAGAGAGAGAGAGAGGGAGGGAGGGAGGAGAGGGGAGTTGCAGGCAGCAGGCTGGTGAACGGACAGGACAAAAGAAGGACTACACTTCCACATGCAGGATTGGAGTCTGCTTTGTGCAGAGTGGTTTGTTGCTGACCACGTCCTGGATGGTTCTAGCACAGTTGTCTGCAGACTGATTTGAAGAAGCTCGTTGGATCCTTACTTTTTGCTCTTCTTCTTGGAAACTTCCAGACTTCTGGAGTGACCAAATGGATACTTTAAGTGGCAATCTCATCGGGAACGGGGCTGGATGTGTTGCAGGTTGAGCAGATGGCTGGAGGACTGGAAGAGAAAAGGGGACTTTTTGGTTGTGCATGTTGGACATGATCATTACTGTCCACTTTGCTGTCCACCAAACCAAGCTGAGGCTCAAATGAAGCTCATGGAGCTATAACTCATTTTTATGGCGTAAATTGTTGTGTTGTTTTTGTAGCTGGTGTCAGCTGACAGCTGAGTTCAGCCTCGGCTCATTCCAGTCACGTCACTTGTTTTCTTTAGTTTCTCTAACTCATTCTATGGCTTTGTTGCTGCTTTTCCTGTTAAAGCTGCTTTAGCTCAGGTAGATTTGCGGGTCGTGTTGGGACTAATTTTAGTGTAAGTTGACGGTGTGAACAAAACTGGACCCATGAACTAATCAACCAGTTAACTTTCCACTTTACACAACTGACCCTACTTCACTGGAAGTACTCCCCTGAAGATAAGAACTGTTCTGAGCACCTTGAAAGCTGCAGCTTCATAAAAGACCCTTCATGAGACATTCAGACTTTTTTCCTAGTTAAAAGTGTAGTTTAATTTTCTAAGAGTCAGTTTGCTGGTGATATAATTTTTTTTTTTTATCCCTTTCACCCCTCAACAAGAGGGTGGATAATCCTATTCAAGTGACTGGTTCAGCCTCCGCAGGCCTGCGGGAGCTGACGCCCTGTCCACAGAGGACACTGTCTTCACCGCCCTCCTGCTGCTGGTGCGCTCGGCTCTGCTGGCCACGAGTTATGTGGCAATGCCACTTGTCGTCCTCAGAGTGCCGCTGCTACCGGTTGAAGGGTTTCTCTCTCCTGAAGCGCTTTCCCCTGTCGGCAGGTGCCGCAGGCCGGCTGCTGGATCAGCCTGTGGGGGACTGGCTGGAGCACGTGGGGCTGCCGCAGTACGAGAGCAAGCTGCTCCTGAATGGCTTTGATGATCTACATTACATGGTGAGTTTCACACTGTTGCTGCTTCTCTGTGACATCAGTTATTTCTAATCACTTCTGCAGGACCGTAACCAGCTGATGCCACTTGATTTGTTGAGAAACGATTGTGCTGTTGCTTCTTAATTAAGGTTCGTCATTTATTCTGAATTAACTCAGCACATATTTTAATATTTAACATAACATCCCCTCTGCGTTGCTTCACCTCAGTGTTGAAAAGTAAAGAGTTTGATTTTATACTTTCCAGCTTTGTATTTTCATGGAATAAAGAAGGTAGAGTTTGGAAAAACCACTACAGCCATCGACGTGTCCAGACTATATCTTGTGCATTTTATCAAATAAACAAATAAATAAAACCCTTAAAAGTTGTTCAGATAAGTTTTTACAACACTGACTTTACAGACAAAAATGAACAGCGCATGGACCTTTCTTTATTTCCACTTTTAGTTCATGCACCAATTCCAGAAACTGAAATAAATCATTGGGTCCACCTTGCTACTACTGAGTTAAATTCCCTGTTTACATTCAGAAATTCTGTGGCGTTGATTCAACAGGATGTTGAAAACATTCCTCAGAGATTCTGGTCCATTCTGACATGTTAGCATTGCAAAGTTTTTACACATCCATGATGTGCAGCTCTGCTCCGCCACGTCCCAAAGGTGCTCAACGGGATTGGTGACTGGTCTGTGTCCATTCCTCCTCCTTGTCCTATCACACCCAGCCAGTCGAAGCAGATGGCCCTTGTCCCGAGCCTGGTTCAGCTGGAGCTTTCTTCCTGTTAAAAGGAAGTTTTTTCTTTCCACTGTTGCCTTTGTGCTTGCTCAGGATGGGAGACTGCAACAAAATGAAGACTCAGCGTCTTCTGGCTTCCTTCCTTAGATAGAAAACTTTACTACCAGTAATTGTCATTTATAATGCATGTGAATGTTTCTGTTCAGTGCCCTGAGATGACTTCTGTTGTGACTTGGTGCTAATAAAGAAACTGAATTGAACTGAGTTGAATTGGAGGCTCTTATAGTCCAGTGAATTAAGAGTCTTTGACCAGACAATGTTTTTTATCATCTCTTATTGACTAATTATGTTGAGTCTGTGGAGGTTGTAGCTTCAGTTTCCTGTTCTCAGCAGACAGGAGTGAAGTCCAGTGTTGTTTTGCAGCTGCAGCCCCTCTGCTTCATAACTGGACATGTTGCATATTCACAGATGGGATTCTGCAGATACCATTTCTTGCTTGAAGCAAGTGTTTATTTGAACTGCTGTTGTCTTCCACTTAACCTGTTTGCTCGTTCACCTCTGACTTCTGTTCTGTCATCAACTAGGCATTTTACTCCACACAACTTTTACTCTAGAGATGTTCTGTCATTTTTTGGACCACTGCCTGTAAACTGCTGGTTACAGGTGAAAATCCCAGTAGATCAGCAGTTTCTGAACTACGACCATGCCATGTTGAGTTGCTGCCATGTGACTGGCTGATTTGTGTTATCAAGCAGTTGAACAAGTGGATGTAACAAAGTGGCAGACGAGTGTGTACGGTTTGTAATATGATTGAGGAAAAGTGCAACGTTACTGTTTAGCAGGCAAGTATATACAGGCATTTGTGTGAAAATTTAAATAAAAATGGTCAAATTTGCATTTGGGGGAGGGGAAGGAAATGTTAAAAGAATGTTCACACCCAAGAATTAGTGTAACATTTAATATTTTAAACAAAACAGAATTTTATTTAAAGGGAGAAAATCACCTCTGGAATTGGTAAGAATTGTTTCTGTTCACAAAAAATGCACTGTAAATCCAGTGAGGTGTATACAATATTGTGGGAAAAACATATTCCGTGCCCAATAATTTTACCTACTAATAAAGATAATGAAGCAACAACTCTGTAGAAATACTGTTTTTACTGTAAATTTACAGCCAATTTCAGAGCAAAAATGACTCAAAAATAAACAGGAAATTTGGAAAGTTTGGAAAAGTGGAATTTCAAAATGAAAAACGTGTTGGAACCGTTTTGTAATTTAGTGCTTTGTTTAAGTTTGTGTTGCCATAATTTATGCCATATAAGTCACATCAGTCCAAAGATTTCTAATAAAGTGGGAAAAACAAATACGTCGCTTTGCCGTATAAGTTGCATATATAATGCATCACCACTGACGTGATGTTTGTTATGCAGTGTAGTGGTGTATGTAGTGGGGGAGTGGTGGCACAGTGGTTAGAGACGGTGGGCCTGTGATCAGAAGATTGCTGGTTCAAGCCCCAGTACCGACAACATAAAAAAAAAATGTGGATGGAAAATGGTGAAACACCCACACCTGCCTCCACCCTCATTCGCCCCACTCTGGGCCCCTGAGCAAGGCCCTTAACCCCCACCATCTGCTCCCTAACAGGTCTCTCTTGTAAATGAGTTCTCGTGGCTCAATGAGACTAACTGGATAAATAAAGGGTAAAAAAAAAAAAAAAAAAAAGTGTCATGAAATGCAGCTGATTTGACGTTTGCTCCAGGAGTTCCATAACAAGACAAAGGTGGCTTGGTATGGCAAGCCAAGTGTGTCATTAATTGCCACTTTTACCTATTACATGAGACACTTGTCTTGCCACATTAGTCGAGGATCTTCTAGTGGCTGAAAATGGTAGTGGTCAATATTTTCCATGTCAGAATGAAATCGTCAGATCTCAACCAAAACTTGGGTTATAAATATGGGGTGTAAACATAAATATGTCGCTTCACTGTATAAGTCACAGGCATGCTAATTTATGCAAAAACTGCGGCTTATACAGCAAAAATTACAGTACCTTTTTTTGTGACCAACTCTTTGGTCGATTAGTCACAAGTGTCTGTTAAATTTAACCTTTATTCTAACAAATCTCCAGTCTGAGGTCATCTGCTTGCACACACTTTGTGTGACTTCGGTACATTTTGTTTGGTAAAGCAGCAGCTGGTTCCCGACCGCCTGGCCAGCGTGGACACGCATCTCTGTGATCAATGGGATGCTGTTACCAGGCCGACAGGTTTATACAGCCCATAGCCTGCCTCGCCACTGTGTGTTAGCTCAGGTGTTTTTGTGCCTAATGAGAACTGATGGAGGAGCGAACGAGGGGCCCAGATGGTCTTAAAAACAACACAAACTATGTGAACACTGAAAGAAACCAGAGAAAACACATTTGGTCTTGCTCTGTTCTCATGGCTGATTTGTTTTTCTTAATTCTGGGCCTGTTTGACAAGAAAATAAAATCTCGAAATTTGGATTAAAGCCAGACTGAGAGTCCTGTATGTGACTAAAATCACATATTGCCCATGTAGCTTTGCGTGCTACAAACCTTGATGAGTTAAAAAAAAAAAATACTTGGATTAGTCCATGACACTTGTGATGCTTTTTAGAAAGGTTGAGCTGCTTGACGCCTAACGTTGAAAGAAAACCTTCATGAAGTGTTTGAAGTTTGAAGTTGTGCCAATCTTCACACATTCACTGGTGTAGATGTAGTTTTCCCTTTGATTTAGAAGAAACAGTGGCTCTGTGGCTACATGGAAGGAGGGAAAAATAAAACTTTTAATAATTTTATTTATTTGCTAGCAGACTGGATCTTTTGTCTGTCTCTGTTAAGTGTATTAGATGTCTTGTGTATGTCTGAAAAGATCTGATTTTGTTTAGGTTTTCTGGGCAAAACCCCTTTAACTCAATGTTTCTCCCAAAGCAGATAAGGTTATTGAATTAGGAGCAATTCTACAGTCAAAAGCTGAACCAGTCTTTCTTTATTACAATAATAGAACGAGTCTGCAGTTTGATGGGTGAGTAGTCCACTGCCTTACAAATTAATCTAATCATCCCTCCCTTCATTTATTATAAGTATCATTCCCAAGTTGTTTTGTCCTCTTGTACATCGTAGATGGAAAAACAAAGACTGCACTTCTAATTTGTAGTACTTCTCAGCAACACAATATTTTATATTTTACCAAATGCAGCCATTTCTGATATGCAAGCCTTATATTAGTAAAAACAAATGTTTAAAATAGTCAAATTTCATCTTATTTTTACAGAAAGTGTCATTTTATTTTTTATTTGGAGTTGCAAATATTGCAAGTTTGATCATCTGAATGAATGCAGAGTAACTCAGAGAAATGTGGGTTTCCTATCAAGTAATGTCTTGTCAGTGTGAGATTTGAGCTGGAACAGTTTTTAATGTACGTTACATAACCCAGAGATGCAGCATTAATGCTCTCCTCACCCGTGCTGAAGTCTGTGTTGAAGCCTCTGAAGTTTCTCTCTCTGGGTTTAATCTGACACTGGTCTTTAAGTAGCTCACACTCTTCCTCATCGTCCTTGAATCGTCTCCTTAAAGCAGAGGAATGGCAATATTTCTTTCTTTATGGCTTCTTCAACAGGTTTAGAAGCTAACTATGACCTTTAACCTCATTGTCACTCTCTGAGGAAACGTTGAACTAAGATTTGGATCCATTAAAATTGACAAAGATTAGAGATCAGTTTAATAAAATCTGTTTCTTCCCTCCTGATTTGAAGCATGACATTGAAGCTTTTATTATCAAAGGACTATGGAAGTCATGTTATTGTGTGCTTGTCTATTAGCAAAATTAAACTCTCATAAAGTTATTATAGGATGCACATCTACAGCTGATAAGTATTTGGAGTCATCCTCAGGGGTTTGCAACCTTTGCGATAAAAAGAGCCATTTTTGCTACTTTGCTTATAATTATATACAAAGTAGTATGTGTCTGGAGCCGCAAAACCTGCTACAACTGTGTCCTGTCAACTGGTGGCCCATGGGCCACTACAAGTTTGTTGGAGATGGCTTTTCCGGCCAGTAGGGGGTGATATTATAAAACAAAAAATGTCTAACTAGTATAATCGTTTATTGATATTTTTACATTTTATTACAAAATAAAAGACCAGATTCATGTAAAGAAAGAAAAAAAATATATAATTTTAACAATTTTATAAAACTTTAAACACTGAACTCTCCAGACCGATGTGAGTTCTCTTAAATGTTGAAGAATTAAGTATCCTACTTAAAGCATAACGTTAAAGACAGTTTAAGATTAGGCCAGTTTGTTGGATATCCAGTTAGATTTTTAAAGATAAATAAATACAAGTTTTGTTTACTTTGACTTTGTTTTACCGATATATGTTTTATTCTTAGTGTTATCAAAGTTACTCACCATATTCCTTCTCAGCAGCTTGTCTTAAAGATATACCAAAACATTCTGGTGGTTTTTAGAGAAGGATCGCGCTGCGAGACTAGAAGTCGACTTAAGGTGGCTAACAAACTGCTAGCATGATGTGCTCCACGTTTTACGACTTGTATTTGTACTAGTCTTCACATATTTGAAAATGGCAGGACATCTGCTGAAACTATGCATTTTCATTGTTGGCAATAATTTAAATAAAATTCAGTTTTATTTTTGTTTTGGTCAAAGCCTGAAAGAGCTGCTGCAGAGGTACCAAGGAGCCACATGTGGCCCCAGAGCTGCAGGTTGCAGACCCCTGGTCAACCTACATTACGCAAGATAATTTTAAAAACCCTGGCAGATGACGCATTTCTTCAAAGCTTGCAAGTTTCATTACCTTTTAAAATAAATATCTTTTTGAGCAGCCCTCCTGCGGTAGCTTACGTATTGCTCGTTTGTTGAAGAATAAAGGTTTTTGTTGTAGCCGGTGCTTCGGTGCGCTCTCTAATTAAACAGTATTCACTCTCAGCCCACCGTGGGCTCAGTCTTACCCGCAGGCTCCACCGGTGGATCAATACCAGAACTGATTGGATTGTGTTTGAGCAGCACGGCACAGACGAGCCCCTCCTAAAACCAATTAGCTGCTTTTCATCAGCTCCTGGAGTAAATGTCCCGACCAGACATGCTCTGCACGGCACTGCTGCTCTGCACTTTTTTTTTATAGTACCGGTACTTGTTAAACCAAAAAAAAAAAAAAAAAAAAAAACCTCATTTACTTCCCCTGCATTCTTCTGCAGTTGAAAGCTTGTGCTAAATGAGAACGACTCAGCCAGGTGTACATTCTGTTAGGGAATATTTTCAGTCTTTAAATTCACTTTGATTTACCAAGACAGAAGCAATACCTTGCAAAACAAATTGCTGTGGCTCTAAAATCTGAAGGTCGAAAAAAAAAACATTTGAATGAACATTTTTCCTTTGTTTTTATGTAGTAG
>JARVLU010000103.1:11332665-11343324 GCA_031762415.1 Simpsonichthys santanae | reverse complement strand
AAACCTTTAGCAGAACCAGACTCAGGACAAGTGACCATCTGCTTCAACCAGCTGGGTTTGGTAGGAACAGATACACATTGGCAGGTTGAGAATCACATTAAGATATAAATTGTATCAATGAAATCTATTCAGTTTTAACAATAAATTTAAGGAAATTAGGTAAATTTGTCCTCCAGTAGTCTAAACTTATAGCAGCATAACAAGTCAACCCTAACTATAGGATTTATCACAAAGAAAAGTCTTGATCCCAGTCTTAAAACTGGACAATGTGTCAGCTTCATGGACAGAAACAGGAAGTTGGTTCCACAAGAGAGGAGCCTGATAACTGAAAGATCAACCTCCCATTCTGCTTTTGGAAACTCTAGGAACCACAAGTAAACCTGCAGTCTGACAGCAAAGTGCTTTGTTAGGAAAATATGGAACAATAAGATGTGTAATATAAGATGGAACTAGGTTGTTGAGGGCTTTGTAGGTTAAAAATAAGATTTTTTATTTAATTCTGGATTTGACAAGAAGCCAATGGAAAGAAGCTGAAACTGGAAATATATGATCTCTCCCAGTAACTCCAGTTAAGACTCTGGCAGCAGCATTTTGGATCAATTGAAGACTTTTTAAATAAGTATTTGGACACCCAGATGATAAACCATTGCAATAATCCAGTCTAGACTTGACAAATGCATAAATCAGTTTTTCTGCATCATTTTTAGATAAGATGTTTCTAATTTTAGTTATATTACTATTGAAGCTGAGCTCCTAGTTTTTTTTTAGCTAAAGCTGCAGGGAACTTAACTTGGCACGTCTATAAATCATTTCAGACACATTATTGACACATGATGACCCAAGGGTTCTGTCACTTATTCAAGACTTTTATCTAGTACAACTTGAAGTATACAAACAGTAATTGTTTGAGGATTACTTTCTAGTCTGCATTTCAATCAGCCTGTTCCATAACAAGTGCTGTCAGAGACACAGGCGTGTGGTTACCATGACTACTTCATGGAGCCACTGGTGGCAGCTTTAACTTTTCTTTAGATATTGGTTCACTTTACACGTGTTTTAGTTTTTACATCAAATTCTCTGCAGTTTGTCAACTTGGATTATAATAAAAGTATTTCTAAATAATTATTGAGCTTTGAATAAAAAAAAAAACTGATATGTTTGAATTTCAAGCAGTGGCACCATTGACTCCCTTCACAATTTCTTCAAAAATATTTTATTATAAATGTTGGTAATCTTTGAAAGTTCCATAATTTTCTTTCCCTTAAACCTTGATGCACATGTATTTCAAAAAGTGCTTTATAAAACAAAAGTATTGTAAGTTTGTGAGCAAAATCTGCTAAATAATTGCAGCTTTACAGAACAGTTTTAAGTAATAAAATTAAAAGCAGCTCACAGATTCACATATTTATTCAAAGTGTTGGACAAAAATACAGAATTTACCTCTATTATAAGTATTCAAAGTTTTTTTTAAATTGGCTAAGTTGAGTTCTCACAGATAAAAATAAATGTTTGGGTGAGAGCAGAGCAGCTGTGAGAAGTAAATTGTTGGATTTACATTGTTGAAATACAAGTTTACCTTTTTAAAAATGAAGTGTTTGCAATTTTCAAAAACGTGGACACACTACGTTGATTGAGACTTTACAGAGTTTTGCACACTACCTTTCACCAAATTAAATTGACCTTTACGATCAAAATCACCATCCTAATAAATAAAAATTAATTTATGTTACATAAAATCATTTTTTTTAAAAGTAGAAACAAACCAATTGAACCATAGACTCAATAAGAATGACCATTAGCAGAAATAATAAGCACTATGATTAGAAAAAGATAAGCAATAAGCATTATTTTAGGCACCTTTTCCATACCTATCTTTATTTAATAAACGTTAGGTTGCAGTTTTACGTTAAAGTGTTAGATTAGATAGCAGCTGTTCCATGGATAATAATCTCACTCAATCTCACGCCATTTTGTGCGGCTTGATGTTTTACAGAACATTACAAAAGAAAACAAGACGCAGATTGAAAAGTCAGTCAATTTTCCTTCTAACTGGGAGAGTGACATGCAGCTGAAAGTAACTGAGCTTTCTCTCCAATGACCTCACATTTGTTGTGACACGCACAGGTCTGGCCTGGACATGAGCGTCTCTCTAAGGCTCGGAGGAATGGCGATGAGCTAAAAGACACATTTGGGATCAGTGCATTAGCTGCCTCCTAAAGCCTATCAAGTCTCTCGCAGGATGGTTCAGCCCCATCCACCTAATGAACAATTCCAGCTGAGGCCCTCGGCGAGGCTTTGGGTGGAAACTCGAGCCTGAGACGGGGCTTAGGGGCGTAAGCATGTAAAGGACTGGAAGCCGTCAGACGTCTTTTCTTCTTGGCACTACACTGATCCTGGGGTTTGTTGTTAAAATACTACCAGGCTTGTTCTGGAGGGGCAGAGGAAAACAAACCAGCGTGATCGTAGTTCAGCTCAGCAACAGATTGGACTTTGAGAGTTGGTTTTACTTATTTACAAAACTGGTTACTTGGGAGACGCACTATTAAAACCAGTTTCTATCACATTGTGTCATAGCATCAAGAGCAAAAAATTAATTTCAAAGTACAGGTAGTCCCCGGTTTTCGGCGTCATCAGTTTAAGGCGTTTCGCGTTTACGGCGCCGCCCCCAGTGACATCATCACACCTTACGTTGCCTTTTTTATGGAGCATTTATGTTTGTTTTTTTTTTCGTTGTTTTTTTTAAGGGTATTTTGTTAGCTAACTGCTTGGAAGCACTTTAAAACAGCGTTCTAAGTGCGCAGTTGTTGTTTTACATTGAAAAAAACGTGTTTAAAAAGACGTGACCGATCGCCGTTTAGTTTCGGTTTCGTTTCCGGCCACCACGTGCGAGCAGTTCCGGTTTAAGTCTAAATCTGTATCCGGCCGGGCCGTAGGAACTGATCTCGGCCGGAAACCGAGGACTACCTGTATATGAAGTGGGATTAAGTGGAAAAAATATGTGATAAATATTGTACCTGTTGTAGATAAAGTTAATTTCTGACCAGATTGATGAGCTAAACGTTAGTTTGAGTCAAGGTTTAGGAGAATAGCCGAGGTTATAAAACAACTTTACATCAAAGCTTATGCTCAATAATCACAATGAAAAAAATCCAACAAAGTTAAGTCAGGTCCTTTGGACAGTTACTTCTTGTTGAACTGTTTCGTCTTTCATCCAGAAGACCATCAGTCTGAGGAGCCACAACAAACTCAGTCTTAAAGGCACTTTCACATCATCTCTGCCCACCTTCTCAGGACTCCTCTCAGTAGAGGGTGGACTCCAGAAACCAGTCTTAGCACCATCAAACTGGTTGACCCACATTTCAACAAAGAAGAATCCGTCCAGAGGACCTGACTCGTTAGATTTACAGCATCTACCTGTATTATTGAGCATGCATCAGGACATTTGCACAAAGACTACAGTAATCCTTCAGATTGCCATTTTTGAATTAGGTGATTATTTTCATGAAAGTCCATGGTCTGTTTCCTAACCATGTTGTATATGAACCACAGAACACGTTAGATGAATTAACAGTTTGATGGAAACTAAAATAAAAGGTCAGGCCTTGAAGACACTTCTGCATCAAGTAGTTACTCTACAGGTCGCGCTGAACATATTTCAGTTTGCCACGTTTGAAATATTGTTTAGTAAAGTCTTCTGTCTGAGTCAGTATTCTGTGTAAATAATTATCTTATGCAAAGACCATGCTCTGCTCTGAACTAGTCCTTGTCCACATTGACAGATATTTTCTTTAAATACAACACTTCACCTCTCATCCACATGCAAGCTATATTTTAGGTGAGAAATCAATGATAGATACACTTTACAAAGTGGAGATTTTAAAATATAACACTTTAGAAATGACCACAGTGCACTACTTTATTCTGAGCCTGATGCTATTAAACTGCGCTTGTGATTAAAATATTCACAGAAAAATCTGTAAACAATAATAAATAAAAAAACCTGACAAAACAAAAACAAGCTACAATATTTTTCACATTATTTCTCCATGCTCAGAATGTTCTCTGTATTTTGATGTGCAGATCTCACCTACAGGAACAATGCATATTTCAGCATTTCTTTTTTATTTATTTTACTTATCTAGACAAATGTTTTTATAAAGAAAAAATATATGAAGGAGAAAAAATCCTGGAATATTAAAATCTGGGCCCTTTGTTCCTCCAAATAACACGGTTGTCGCAGTGACAGGAGGGTTTGAATCTAACAGAAGGAGCTGGAAGGAGAAGCTCAAATATTTATTTAAAAAAAAAATGTTGAAGTGGCAACAGACCAAACCTAGAAAACTGAAGAAGAGTCACCACTGGGCACAAAAAGAATCCTGAACAGAGACAGCAGGAATAAACAGAACCAGACTGATCAACTAAATAATTAACACTCGAGTGATAACAAACAGGAACAGGTGAGAGTGGGCGTGGCAGAAGCAGAGAACACCTGAGGATGACTAAGCTGAAAAAATGGAGTGACAGAAACCACACGGGACAATAAAAAACTGACCATGGACAGAAGATTGGGAAACTGAACTAATTACATAAAAGTAAACTTCTCTCCACTGGCTCCCTGTCAAATTCTAAACTACAAAGCTCTCAACAACCTAGCTCCATCTTATGTTTGAGATTGACACATTGTCCAGTTTTAAGACTTTCCTTTTTGATAAATCCTATAGTTAGTGTTGGCTTGGTATGCTAGTATAGGTTTAGACTACTAGAGAACAAATTGACCTCATTTCCTTAAATGAATTGTTAAAATTTAATAGTTTTCATTTGATACTATTTTTATCTTAACATGTGATTCTCATCCTGCCATTGTGTATCTGTTCCTCCTTCCTGTTCCTCTCAAACCCAGCCGGTCGAAGCAGATGACCACTTGTCCTGAGTCTGGCTCTGTTAAAGGTTTCTTCCTCATGAGGGAGTTTTTCCTTTCCACTGTCGCCTTCATGCTTCTTCAAAATGAGAGTTCTGTGATGGAGTTAAACTCAAAGCAGTCTGCTCCTCAGATAAATAATGTTAAATCATTATTTTTATATATAAATGGTTCTGTTCAGTTTCCTGAGATGACTTCTGTTGTGACTGGGCACTATATAAAGAAACTGAATTGAACTGAATAACCAAAAGGTAACACAAACCTGGTCTTCAGCACAAAACAACTAAGAGGTACTCAACACAGATCCTAACAAATGTTCTAAATCAGGTAAGATAGTAACTGTTCATAAACTTTCTACAGAAGCCAGCTATAAAGACAACCTGTATCCCTTTACTTTTAAAAGTTAGAAATTCACTCTGCTTGCCTCATTATTATAAAGTGTATACAGTATTTATTTTTCAATTTGCTTTTTTTATGATTGTCTCATCATTCTTTGTTTAAAACAGGTCTCTCTTGTAAATGAGTCCTCGAGGCTCAATGAGATTGACCTGTATACATAAAGGTTGAATACTTCTTTAACTCCTGCAACTGAAAAGAGGCAAACGTCCATCCGCTCACCTCCTCTGTCTAACTCACAGACCGTTCTGTCTGATCCAACAGAGGCCAAGCTGAGGGATGGACGAATAGACGGCTTTGATGACAGATAGCTGCAGTTTTTCCACTTTCTCTCCTCCCCCCAAAAAAGGTCTGAATCAGCAATGAACTCTTCTAATGTCACTGAACCCTTGAAACAAAAAGTGGAGGGAGAATGAAAGAGTTGAGCATGTCTCCAAAATAAGGGTTCAGGAGTTTTTGTAAGGAAACCACTATGTTTACATGGCTCTAAAGCTCTGCGTCAGGCCAAATGTTCTATATACAGTCAAGGCTATCTGAGAAACCAGCGGACATGGCCTCCGCAAACACAACCAATCTCTTAATCTCCCTCCGTTTCAATGCTACTTTCCCCTTCATCTCCTCAAACGAAGTAAGGTTGGAGCACAGGCACGTCTCATTCTTCAGGAGTGAGGCAGTCCTTTTAACTTGATTATAACTGGGTTTTTTTTTTCTTCTCCCCTCTCCTCCAGACAATTAAAAAAAAACTGTTTTAAGTCTAAACAACATGAGCACTTCTTCAGACCATGCCAGAACCCCTTTCCGCTTGGAAATATTTGCTTTGGACGCCAGCCTTGCCCGGCACACAACACAGGCAATTATGGAAGCTATTTAAACACGAGAGATCTTCTGACAGCCGACGCCTCATTTGGAGGGATGAAGGAATCAGGAAATGAAACCTTCATTGATGCGCTGTGGGTATGGAAAGAGAATTCCCCCTGGGCTCTCTGCGGCTGTTTGCATATCTCATGGGCATTTTGTGCATTGAGGACGGCAGTATTTGTGTAGCCTTTATACATTTGAATTTTTGAGGTATGGGTGTGTGTTAAAGGGAGAGTGAGGCAGAGGCTTTTAAGCAGTTCAGGATTTTTTCCCCTGTGACTTGTGGAGGTTTTATTGGAACCTGCTAAGAGTTTATCTGCAGAAGTGCAGCTGTAGGTCGCTCGTGGCTTTCGTCAACACCAGGTTCCTCTCCCTGGTGCTGCCACTTTCGTGATGGAGACATGAGACCGTGAATAGTTCCCTCTTTACCTTCACGTCAGTCTCACTGTCTTATTTTCAGAGGCCTCTCATCCAACTGGCTGCAGATTGATGCTTTTTTCATCAGTCTTGACTGACATGACGGTTTCTTTAGTGGAAACAGACGTTTGCTGAAGGAATGTGAGAACGGGACAGCAGATTTGGTGAGCTGACGAGGGTCACGATGAGCGCTGCCTGCCTCTGACCTTCTTGTCAACCCTAGTTTCTGTCTGCTCGGGTACGTTTTTGTCAGTGTATGTTCAGACCTGGGGTCTGAAAACTTTACAATCAAGAGAGCAGGTTTGCTCCTTTTGCTTCAAAAGATAAATTTGAGTAGAGCTGCAAAACCTACTTATAAAATGAAAAAGAAATAAACTCAAAATAAAATACAAAAAAAAAATTAAACAAATGTTTGTTACATTTTGAAATCAAACAATCATAAAAACTTGTTTTTATGATGCATGAAAAAAATGTTCAGACACCCTCAGATACATTTTAAAGCCTAGACTATGCAAGCTTGTATGAGTCATTTCTTCTATTGTGGAAAATTAATTATACCAGTATTCCACTTGGGAATATGTGCATCCCAATAAATTATAACAAACAAACTAAAGTACTTCATTAGAGATATCATTCTAACTCACTGATTTTTTTTTTTTTTTTTATAAAGAAAGATTTCTTCTTTTACTCCATTTTTTTAATCAATGGCAAATCTTTAATTCTAATTCTCATTTTTATGAGAACAACTTCTTGTATTTTTTTTCATTATGATTTATTTTGATGAATATTAACCAAACAGTATGGTTTCGTCATTGCAACTTACCTCAAATATGTTAAAAATGTCAAATGTACTGGTGAATTTCCAAGAAAAATGACTGCGCAAAATGGCTAACAGCCTGATAAAGTACTAGCAAAAACGAATCAATCTGATTGGCTCTTTAAATTAAAAACATCCTTCATCCACAACATGTTAACAGGCAAACAGACAGATGGGTACATGTACCATTTTGTGGGAAAAACAAAACACAAAAGTCACTAAAATAACTTGAAATTGATAAAAGTAAAAAAAAAAAAAGAAGAAAAATCTCAAATCAACTATGAAAGTCGTTTTTTGTTTTAAAAATTTAGTTCAACAGAATTAAAGTTTGAATTAAAGAAAGAGGCCTTGACAAAAAGGATGGTTCCCCTGGAAAAGGGTGTCTTGGATCTGTGCAGGGTACAATGAAATCTCAAGACTATCAAGGCACTCTGGAGCCAAACGTGCTGCCCAGTGCAGAAAGCTTGATCTCAGTGTCAGGTCCTCTGACAGAATCATGAGTCATGCATACAGCTAGAAACACCCAAGAATGTCTCAAAAACACTGGACTGTTCTGCAGGAGGACACAGTCTTAAATCTTGTTAAACATCTGTGGAGGATCTAAAAGATGCAGCCTTCAAACCTGAGAGCTGCAGCAGTTTACTCACGAGGAGTGGACCAGAATCTGTGTGGACAGATGTAGAAGTCTCAGAGTGTCACAGAAGTCTCTTGATTACCTCAGAAAGTTGTTACATAATTCTAGCTACCATCCTTTTCAAAGTTTCATTACTGTAGTTGGTTTTATCCAATTATAAAATAATTAGGTTGAACCACAATTTAAAAGCAATGACTGATTCTCATCAGTTGATTTTTTTTGTCAATTATTTTGTGTTGTTAATTGTTTTTGATTTAGTTCGGAGACCATTGTGGGTTTTTCTTTCTTTAATGGTACAAACAATTTTTTCTGCATTTCTATGTGCAGAGAGTAGCTAAAACAAGCCTTTCTTATTAAGGTTATAAATGTAATCCATTCCCACGTTATTTTTGGTCAAAGCTACCAAGAGCTGCTGCAGAGGGACCAAAGGGCTGCATATGGCCCCAGAGCCGCCGGTTGCAGACCCCTGGTTTAGACGATGATAAATCTGTGTGTGCATTTGTGCAGAAACATAGGGAAAAAAAGACAGGACTGGTTTAATGTCTAAGGATTCCCAAGCTGAGAATTCCCTAGAAAGGAAACTTAATCCAGAGGCCTTCTCTGACTGGACAAATAGACAGTAAATTAGTTTCACATGACAGCTCATTAATAATAATAATAAAATATGTGTGCACAAAAGATGGAAGTGAGGACACATTCTGTCGATATTCATATCTGCACTTCTCTAATGCACAGGAGAGCCTGCTAACCGGAGCAGCACAGTAATTAAAAAAAGGGGTGGGGGTAACAAAAAGTGAAGGGGGCACATTAGGATAGGACAGCTGGAGAACTGTTCATTTTCTGCTAAAATCTTAGCGACTCTTGTGGTCAGATTCTCTTCTTGCTCAGCAGCAGAACAAGGAAGGCGTGAAGCAAAACTTTGGGAAACGCCCTCGCTGTACATACTTGAAGTGGATTCACTCCCCCCACCGCAATTAAACCCTGTTAACAGGCAAATAATCTCCTGGAAACTTTTAAGGGTTCTGATGATGAATGTGAAAATGTTACTTGTGAACTTGACAATGCTGTGATCACAATAGATTTTAAGACAAGGTGGCAAAAAAACTGTGAATTAGCTGTGCCCTGCCAGGTCACTTATTTTTATACTTCAATGGCACCTGCATACGTGCAGATATTTCAGCCTCGAGCGTGAAAACAGTTACGGGTTCAGTAATTGTAAAATGTGAGAAATGTGTCGCCTCTGACCTAAGACCCTTGGCTGACTTGCAGCACATGTATGTTCTGTATCCGAAACTCTGAAAACTGGAGAGTGAGCAGCACAAACAGCACTCTGCTATCCTCCATTGCTGCTGTTGTTTATCTACTCAGAAAAGCACAGAAAAACTATTGACTGCATCCATTTTGTAGAGTGCATGTACAATTTCACACCGACGCTACGTTTTTGTTTTGTTTTTTTCTCCTGAACCTCCAGATCCAAACCTTTAAACCTTCTGAGACCTGGAATAGTTGCAGGTCAGTTATGTGATCATCTGCAAAAAAATAATCTGAAGAGTTTCAGTCAGGGTTTAGAGCTCATCACAGCACTGAATCTGCACTGGTGAAAGTTACTAATGATATTCTCATGGCCTCTGACAATGGACAGGAGTCTGCACTGGTCCTGTTAGACCTCAGTGCTGCATTTGATACAGTTGATCACAATATTTTACTACAGAGATTGAATATGATATTGGGATTGCAGGAACTGCTCTAATTTGGTTTAAATCTTATATATCTGATATATTCCAATTTGTAATTGTAAATAATGGATCTTCATCATACACCAAAATTAGTCATGGAATTCCTCAGGGGCCAGTGCTTGGACAAATACTCTTTACCTTATATGCTTCCTACATTCTCGGCTAACAGTTAGCAGTTAGCTTACAGTCAGACGATGACTGAAGATGTGATAGAAGGGAAATGGGCCCACCTGAGATTCTCCTCCTGTGAGACGTGTTCTCCGGTACCAGCTTGACCTGAACCCCTGTTCTCTTCCGTCTGACCCGGTTCTGCCCGGCTCCTCTGTCCATCCCAGTCCTGACCGTTATAGCAGAAACATGTCGGTGGTGCAGCGGATGAAAGTGGCGAATGAATGGCACAGCAAGACAACCACATGGCAGGGAAATGTCTAGAAAACATTGAGGCCAGAAAATGAGGAGAAATCACCGGTGGGTCCATGGCTGCTGGCACTGTTCATCTTCACGGTTTGTGGATCGGCCATCTTCCTCATCCAGAGTATCCAGCAGGGCATGTGATGACCTTTGACCCCGAAGCCAAGCTGTCTTCATGACCCCGCCCACCACACACACACACACTCATACAGGTCTTTCTCTCTTTATGGGGACACGTGTTTCCTTCCTGCTTCTCCTCCTAAAACACCCCTGGACCTTCAAACAGATGTCGACAGGTCTGAAGTGACCTCCATACATCTCCTCCTACATGTCATTGCATGAGTGCAGCTACAGCGTGCGCTCTCAGGACATTATTGCATGCAGTGTTCCCTCAGTGTGGACTGTACTAGGCAAAAGGGTCTTCTCCTACTCCACTCCTGTTTCCTGGAATATCTTGCAAAAAGATCTGAAG
>JARVLU010000103.1:11289286-11304677 GCA_031762415.1 Simpsonichthys santanae | reverse complement strand
TGACGTCACTGGGGGCGGCGCCGTAAGTCCGAGTTGCCGTAAGTCGATGGCGCCGTAAGTCGGGGACCACCTGTATAAGGTGCACTTAAAATCCTTTATTTTCTCAAAAATCGACAGTGCGCCTTATGTATTAATTCTGGTTGTGCTTACATCTGTCATAATGAACTTGTTTCACTTAATGCACCTTATAATCTGGTGTGCCTTATAGTCTAAAAAATACAGTAAGAGTGTTGGGTTTTCTATATAAACATATTTTTGTTGAGTTTCTTCATGTTCTATTAAAATTAAATTGAATACAGTATATATATATATTACATTCATATCTTCTGGACATTTTAAATGGATAAAGAGCACTTCTGGCCAGGGAAAAATAAATACAAAGTTGATTTAATGAACTTTCCCATAAACCTTGAAAAATGTCCAATGGACTCTTGATAGTGGTTTTAAAACATACGGTACATTTAGTACTTGGATGTTGAACATTATGCACAGATTTGGATCTTGATCAAAACCTAAAAGTATATAGAGTTTAATAAAAAGTGAAAAGACTGTGTTGTGTCCAAAGATCCATTTTCTGCTCTTTGATTGCATCAAACTCTGCTTAAACATCACAAACTTCAAGTCTGACAACCTTCAGAACATCTAGAGTTCAGTTTACTGCCTGGATAATGAGTCTGAGCTGTTAGTTTTGTACTTTTAATAAAAAACAACTGGGTGTGTTTTTAGGTCTTGTGAAGGACTGGATGCAGTCTGTCCAATTTCACACTGGTCACAGGACATAAAGTTTGACCCAGAGGCAAAAAAAACCCTAAATCTGTCTTTTTACGTCTGATTCACCATCTGCTCCCCTCCTGTCACCTCCCCACCAACTGTCAAGATAAAGAAACACCTTTGTGTACTCCTCGGTAACTACAGCCTGTGTTAACGCTGCGTTTTCTGACAGTGACGTGCAACTACGGTAATGGAGGCTGCCAGCACATCTGCGAGGAGACAGATCACGGTCCCAAATGTTCCTGCCACGTGAAGTTTGTTCTACACAGCGATGGGAAGACGTGTGTAGGTGAGTCATGTCACCCCGAGTCCATTATGTCCTGTCAGGTGCAGGACATGATGTCATTAGAATAAAGAAATGCAAAACAATGTAAAACGGCTAATTGTTCGTTTGAACATTGTCGCAGAAGCCTTTTATACAAAGGAGTCGTAAACTTAATGCAAAATATGTTATTTTGACAATTTGAGTTGTTTCTGTGCATAATAGTTTGTTAGTATGTTAAATGAAAAGGATAAATAACAATATCTGAATGTTACAGAAGATTATTATGTGGTGCATTTTGATTGGCTGCTGAATTTGTTAAATAAAAGCATGAAAGACGTCAGCAGGGAAGAAGTCTTGCACCTGACAGTAACACAGTCTTTTGACCGTCATATACTTTTTGTTTTGAATGATTGTTTAGTATTATTTTTAAGTTCAGTAAAATCGCAAAATATAATTGCCGGATTCAAGACTCTTATTTTGAAAAAACATGTCCCATTCGAAAGAGCTTTCTGGATGTTTGACTAGTGAGGGCGTGCCACACTCACACTTTAATGTGATGATATGTAAGCTGAGAAACAGGCTTTATTGCTGTGAGTGTATTGCTGATCACTTTTATTGATCTGTGACATACAAGGCCAAAAGGCTACCGTCCACTGCGCACTTCTTCTTCTGCTACCTGAATAACCTCTCCAACCCTGCACTTGCTTTCGCTTTTCCTTCCTTCCTCTGGCTCTTTGCTGGACGCTGTGTTTTTTTCCCCTCTGGTTTTCTTAGTCTTGCCAGAAACACACACCTTCTATTAGCCCCTGGGTCATTTCCTCCATGGCTTCCTGTCTGGGATTAACTTACACACCTGACCTAACTTTCCACCGGCATGTATCAGTGTTTGTCTCAGTTGACTGAAGTTGAGTGGAAATCATTCAGCCACTCAGGCAGATTGGAACGTTGTGAAGGGCACTTCTCTAATCAAACTAGCACAGAAAATTTGAATCACAGGAATCAGAAGACATACAGTATATTTAGCCATGCAGAAAAGCACTGATTGATTTAATCGATAAACATGGAAGATTTGCAATAAACTCGGGCAGTTTTAAATGTGACACAAACCTTTTAATTTATTATTTATCTGTTCTGATTTCCAGAACAAATACCCACGGTTTAATGCTCTATATCCTTCCATTTACTATCTCAAATATGTTATTGTTGTTGTTCTTGGAACAAATGAGATCACGTTTTGTCCCACGTCACAGAGCGAAGAGGGGAATTGGAAATTCTCACATTACCGCCGTCTTGTGAGCTGCATAACAGAAAATAAGCAATGCGCCAACTTCCATTTTGGTGTGCGACTACATCTAGGTGTAAGAAATGTTTTTGTAGAAAATAAGGTAGCCACGTCAGAATCCAAGATGGCCACCGCACCACCCTATCAGTATGTAAACTGTCCACATCATCACATGAAAAAACTATGCTTTCTAGTTTTTATATTGCTTAAAATTATAGTTACCTCAAATGATTAGGGTGGTTGAAGATTAAACTACTGTGGTCAGGGCCACCATTGGCCACCCCCTGGCTCCACCATTACACCTGCTGGTGGATAAGATTGCTCCCTCCACTCGCCCATCACTCTACGCTGCCTTGCTCCACTAAATATATTGCACCAAAAACATTAAGGTGTACTTGCATTCCCTGTTCAAGTCCAGTCCAAAATGACACATCTCAAAAATACAAACATTTAATATTCAGATCCTTCAGCGTTGATGGACAACCTTGTCCATTTCAGGTTTATGGCCTCGCAGCTCTACAAATTATTTATTTCTGTCCAAAATGAACATTTTGAATATCTGACAGGAAGTTTTAAATGAGAAAAACTGGAATTTCAAACATCTAAACTCTGTTGTTTGTAATATTTTATTAGCTATCTAACATGAAAGCATTGCAGATATCTGTAATATAGTTATCAACAACAATTTATTTATCAAATAAAATGTCAGAAATACAGTATATGTTTTTTCATATTATTACTAGTTAAAATGTAAAGTGGATATTAATAATTAAAATAAGGACTTTAGCACCAAACATCTAAAGAGATCAATGAATACTTAACTAATTAAATGTCACAAAATAAGGGGAAATAAGAAAAAAGCTTAGCTTTCCTTTAGGGAATGCATATCACCAGCCTCCTCTTCAGAGTTTAGGACCAAGTTATTTTATTATTATTATTTTTATTATTTTTGAGAAGTGGTTTAATTCAAACCCTAAAAACAATGTTAGGCACAACCTCAGATTCAGATTATGTGGTGTGAACGACTCTCAGCTACAACTGCACCACATTTCATCAAAGTTTCTATAAAATTAAGTGAAATATAGCTGTTTGTGTTTTGTACGGTCAGTTGGCTGTGGCGGCCATCTTGGAATGCGTTAGCTCCAAAAGTTAATCAATTGTAGATGTTCATCAAAATGTTTACTTTTTGCAGTGTTCATTAAAATTCATCCAGTAGTTTGTGAAATATTTTGGTCACAAAAATACGACCAGACAAAAACATCGCCTGGCTTCGCCGCTCGATGGCAGGCGATGAAAGTGGGAACATTTACAGTGTAGAAGTCTGAAACTTCAAGTTTCTCTACTGAGACTTTTATTATAAATATCTGCAGTGTTTAATCCCAGTAACTGTTAAAATATTAAGCTAAAAGCTTAATACAAAATAATTATAAAAACTATTTTTTTTGTTTTTTGTTAATAAAACGTGACATAACAAAATCAGACAAGATGAAGAGAGAGACCTTCTGAATACCAGAATGAGTCTTTGTGACAATAAATAAATTATGAATACAGTAAATGCAACACATGTCTAGTGCAGCCATTTAATGTTAAAAAATGTTCTTTCAGATATTTTAAATTTCGTCTCTGATTAGTAAGATGCCATTTTAACAATTTTTTTTTATATCAATGTCTGTAGAATAGTGAGATTTACGAGTGTGGGTTTATTAAATGTTACAAAGGCCTGCCATACTAGGCCCTCAATGCTATCTGTTTATTCGCCTAACGTGGCACTGAACGTTTTTACTCATAGTACAAACCCACTTTATTCAGAGGACAGGCTTTAATGGCAGCTGGAATGAGTTGGATGACAACTTTTTTATTTAAAGACAAACAGAGGAAACGTTTGGATGGTTTGCAGCGGAGCCTGGAGACGTCGTCTGGTTTCGGTGGCAGTTAAGTTTGAGAGCATGGTTTGAGCAGTGCCCGTTTGGCTCAGTGTTTCTGGATACCTCTCAGAACCACAGCCTCCAATGAGAGCCAAACCCATGTCAAGGTCTGGTCAGCCAACCTGTCATTATTGCTGTACCCCCGCAGGACAGGAGGATACCGCAAAGTTGGCCTCGGCCAAATTATACGTCTTTGCCAGAGCAAATGCACATTTGGTGTGCCAGATTAGGAAGCAGTGAGCCAGTTCGAACCTCTGATTTGTCCCGCAGAGCTTGGGGTTTTCAGTCCGCTTCATGGCTGCTTCATTTCTCTAGACTCCATATTATTCAATAAAATGTCAATAAAACAAGTTGATTAAATCGGTGGTGAGACGGAGGCTGACAAGAATGATAGAAGTCTCAAAAAATGAAAAATACCAGGAATGTTCAAGTAAAAAAAGAAAAAAAAAAAAAAAGAAAAGAACTTTAAATACAGATTGAAACTATTTCTTTAATAAACAATTTAAAAAAAAGAAAGACATTACAGCTAGGTTTGTCGAGTTTTATTTCCTCCAATTATCCATCTGGCAAAAGACATAACTCCCTAAAACAAATAGTCACACAAAGAACAGAAGAATCATAATTAGCCACAAATCAAAAAATGTTTGTTACACATTTACACATTTTTATGATAATAACTCTGAGCGGAGACGTTCAGAAATAGAAAACGATCCACAGAAGGTAAAGTATACCATTTGAAATAACATCAAATGTAAAAGATAACTCTTGACATGTTTATGATGCATCTTGTTTATCTGAAACAACACGTCCAATAATAACCAAACAGCCTTGGCCGCTCAGCATCGTTCAGTATGCTGCAGCTTCCTCCTCAGCTCATCTGTCATGGTGTTTTATGGTTTCTGAACATTTTTATTCATTTGTTTTGCTTTATGATGATTCCCATGTGTAATTGGTTGCATTTTATTTTTTTAAATAATACTCCATCCACATCTCTGTTTGAAAGTACTCATTTCTCATCTTTCCTGTCTCCCCTCTATTGGTATTGGTGTGGAAATATAACAGAGTTGTAACTAAAAGCCTCTTTACAACTAATAAAATGTCATCTCAGTCACACAAAACAGCCTCTTTGAAGTTAACTTTTTTTTTTAACTGCAACAATCCCAAAAACAATCTGGTGGTGTGTGGATCAGGAAGTTCAGCTATCGTGAAGGAGCAGCTGTCATGTGGAAGCGTTTACGCTGTTATCACGGCGAATCCTAAACAGTCACAAATAGCTGGCAGATGAAGACGTGCTGCTCAGGAGTTCTGAAGAGCGAGCCTCACGATGCAAGGCAACACACGCAAAGAGCATGAGAGATGCATTTTATAATTCAAACGATACATGTGCACACAGTCACACACACACACATACAATTCACGTCCTGCTTGCATGCATCACATGCATGTAAACGTGGATACTGCAGGGATATGCCCGTAGCATAAACATGTTGCTGTCATGTCGGGTGGTCTGTTCATTTATTCTGTGTTCTCATACACCTCAGTGTGGTCTCTTCTGTTTCTGGACGCTGCCTGTTGGGTAACGGACACGCTGGTGCATCCTTTTGCAGCTCATGGAGGCTCTGCATGCTTTGAGGTGTTAGGTGTTTGTACTTCAGCATCTGTTTCATCACCTGGCCCCTGAAAAGAGCCACTCGAGGACGCCACAATGACAATTAGCAAACCCATTTTACAGTTTTCTGGGGAAAGTTACAAGGAGCGACTGTTCGTTAGGTGTAAGTGTGATGTTTTGCATTCTAAAATGTCTTTGTGAAAGTGACTGGAAAGTTAAAGCAATAGCACAGATTTTTTTAAGGTGGAATTTTGTGGAAAGCTATGAATAGTTAATATCTTACCTGCTACAGATAGCTATAACTAGCTAATGGTTAGGACAAGCAGATTATTACTAAAATTATGCAGAAAAACTGGTTCATGCATTTATCACATCTTGACTGGACTATTGCAATGGTTTGTTATCTGGGTGTCCAAACACTTCTTTAAAACATATTCAGTTGATCCAAAACGCTGCTGCCAGAGTCGTAACTGGAGTTACTGGGAGAGATCATATGTCTCCAATTTTAGTTTCTCTCCATTGGCTCCCTGTCAAATCCAGAATTGAATCTTTCTTCTAACCTACAAAGCTCTCAACATCCTAGCTCCATCTTATGTTACAGATCTTATTATTCCATATTTTCCTAACAGAGCACTTCACACTCAGACTACAGGTTTACTCGGGGTTCTTAGAGTTTCTAAAGGCAGAATGGAAGAAAAATATTTGTTATCGACTCCTCTCTTGTGGAACCAACTTCCAGTTTCTGTCCATGAGGCTGACACATTGTCCAGTTTTAAGACTGGGATTAAGACTTTCCTTTTGATAAATCCTGTAGTTAGGGTTGGCTTGTTATGCTGCTATAGGCTTAAACTACAGGAGGAAACACTGACCACATTTCCTTAAATGAATTGTTAAAATTTAATAGTTTTCATTTATTATTTCTATCTCAACATGTAATTCTTGACCTGCCATTGTGTATCTGTTCCTCCTTCCTGTACCTCTCAAACCCAGTCATTTGAAGCAGATGACCGCTTGTCCTGAGTCTGGTTCTGCTAAAGGTTTCTTTCTCATGAAGGAGTTTTTCCTTTCCACTGTCGCCTTCATGCTTGCTCAAGATGAGAGTTCAGTGATGGGGTTGAACTCAAAGCAGTCTGCTCCTCAGATAAATAATGTTAAATTATTATTTTTATATATGAATGTTTATGTTCAGTGCCCTGAGATGACTTCTGTTGTGACTTGGTGTTATATATAAATAAACTGAACTGAACTTAAAGATGTGAACAGTAAATGTAAAAAATGGTAAACAACATGCACTGCTGATGGTCTGAATAGATGAAGAAGTGAATCATGTGGGGTAAAAATACAGTTGCAAGCTCTCTGCATGACAAAAATATGTTGAGTAAAAATAAACCGAGAAGGAAGAAACAGACGTTCTTTTCCATGTGCTCCTCCAGAAACAGTTCCTGCTGCAAACAAAGTAGTTCTCAAAGTAAAAAAAAGAAAAACAAATGCATTTGTTTAATTAAATATAAAAAACTTACGTAAAGATTAACACAAACACATCACATTGGCACAAATTATTCTTCTGCTGGAGTGGTGTTAGCTGGAATTCAACTCAGACGCTGTGAATTAAAGAATGTTTCTCACAGTCATTCAGAAACTGCATGTATTTGCTGCTAATCTTTGTAGTTAAAGGCAAAAACAAAAAAAAATTGTCATGTCTCAAAAAATGTACTTTATTTTTAAATGATTGTTTTTCTTGTAGAAAAAACAACAACAACAACAAATCCCTGTTCAGCACTTTATGCCATTAGTGCCAAAACCATGAAACATATTTTAAAGGAAGGGGAGTTCTTGAACGTTTCTGTCTTGAATCCTGCCACACAACTGCTCCCTGAATCTATTACATCAACTCCAACTTGTTTTAAATCTTTAGCTTCTGAACTAATTTAACACTCAGGATTTTGTAAGATAATATTTATTAGCTGAGAATAAAGTTTCCCACTGCTTTCAGGCTTATTTTAACCTGTTCAAACATGCCCTTGGATTAAAATGGAGGCCATCAAAAATGATAAGTTTTTTTTGGTTTACTTCCCACCAATAAGACTGTGCAAACACACATTAAACCAAATGTTCAGTTTTTATACATCTGAGGCCATGGTCCTCAGTTGGAAAAGGGTGGACTGCTCTCTTCAGGTTGAAGGTGAGGTTCTGCCTCAAGTGGAGGAGTTCAAGTATCTCGGGGTTTTGTTCACGAGTGAGGGAAGAATGGAGCATGAGATTGACAGATGGATTGGTGCAGTGTCTGCAGTATTGTGGACTCTGTATCGGTCCGTTGTGGTGAAGAGGGATCTGAGCTGTAAGGCAAAGCTCTGTTTACCAGTTGATCTATGTTCCTACCCTCACCTATGGTCATGAGCTCTGGGTAGTGACAAAAGAATGAGATCATGGATACAGGCAATTGAAATGAATTTCCTCTGCAGAGTATCTGGACTCTCCCTTAGAGACAGGGTGAGAACTTCAGTTATCAGGAGAGACTCGGAGTAGAACTGCTGCTCCTCCACATCGAGAGGAGCCAGTTGAGGTGGTTCAGGCATCTGGTAAGGATGCTCCCTGGGTGCCTCCCTACGGAGGTGCTTCAGGCATGTCCGACTGGAAGGAGACCCCCGGAAAGACCCAGGACACACTAGAGAGACTACATCTCGTGGTTGGCCTGGGAACTCATTGGGGTCCTCCCAGAAGAGGCTGTGGAAAGAGATGTCTGGACCTCCCTGCTCAAGATGCTGCCCCCGAGACCTGACTTCAGAACAAGCAGAAGATGGTGGATGGATGGATGGATGGATGGATGGATGAATGGATGGATGGATGGATGTGTCAAGTTTTAGCAGTCATGCAGCACTCGACCTTTACATTGGATTTTTGCAGAAAACCTATTTTCCGAGTTTCTTCCTGTTTTTTCTCTCCAGCTGTGGCGCATCTTGACACAGATCCTGAATCTGAACGTGAAGAAGCACATTCACGTACAATAAAGTCAAAGGAGGGGCCTGTCTGCATCATCACTGCCACTTAACGCCAACAGCAGCAGCATCTTGAACTGCATCTGCACCCCTCCCTCCCTTGTTTTGTTGTGGGGGAGCGAGAGGAGGGGTATTTTTTCTAGAACCTTCTACCCTGGCAGCTTTAACCACTTGTTCACACTCTCCTATCTCCAGCCAGCATCACGACAGAAGAAAAAGGGAAGAAATCAAGCGAGGAAGAAACGTTTTTCTCTGTCTGACAGCTCAGCATCTGCATCAGCAGCACGCTCTGACGTCAGCACAGCCTCAGTCCTGCGTAATCAGCCATAGTCCATAAGTGCTTGGAGAGCGCACACACACGTACACGCTCACTCGCTCTCTCACATCATCATTTGTAGCACAATTGCTGCAGTCTTAAGCACCGAGCCTCAGGCAGCTCCAGTAAGCACTGGTTTCACCAAACTGGAACGGACCACTCTTGCACACACGGCTGCATCACATCATGACAGCGTCTCCCTGTTGTCTAAAGTGCAACGTGGCTGAAGGGTTCATGATACCATAAGAATAGTTTTAGTCATTTCTTTTGATTTTTTGTTACTATTTGGAAACAGAGGAAGGAATGCAAAGTGTCACGACATGAACTCAGGATGAATTTTTAAAAGATTTGTCATAAATAGGCAGATGTTCTTATTATTTGTGACTGATTTTTGCTTGTGCATGTACAAATTTCAATCCAGTCCAATGTAAAGTGTCAACTTGGACATGCAACCAAAAGGATGGTGTTTGGCGAAATTGGTTAATGTCATGAAGACGGGACAAAATGATTCAAAATGAACTTATTTTGCACAAAACACAGAATACATTACATGTACGGTCGTTCAGTCGCAGCAGATGCACAGAAACAGCTGAAACAAAAGCAAAGCAAAGACTAGCAGCACAAGTGAATCGTGATTGTTTCTCACAAATTTTCAAATGCAACAAAAGGAACGTTCTTGCTAAAGACAAAAAAATGGGTAAAGATTTTACGAGGACACAAAAATTTGACCAAGCAGACTAGATGAGCGCTTGTTCATAACTCTGAGTTTTAGAATCATTAATGCTGACTCTAGAGGGGGAGGAGCATCAGCAATCCTTGTGTTAACTTCCAGCTGGCTTGGACAACATATAATAGATGTCCTTTTAAAAAGTGTAGATTAGTTTAGTAGCTTTGTTGTATTTCATTGTCTTAGAGCGTTTCAGAATAGGGAGAATTCAGTTGCAAGATAACGTGACGATACAAACCTAATTCTGAAGAAGTTGGGACGTTGGGCAACATATACTGCAAATAAAATAAAAAAAAAGCTAAGATTTTTCAGACCTCATGAACTCAAATTTAATTCACAACAGATCATAGTAAACATAATAAATCAGTCTTAGGAAAGAAAATGTGATTTTGAGATTTTCTTTTTCAATTTTAACCTGTTTTTAACCAGGAAATCATGATGAGATCACAGATCTCTTTTGTAAGTGAGGCCTGGGTCTGAAGGCAGCATAAACATGTTTATGACCACACCAAGAAAGTGTGGACAGAGGCAACAAAAGGTTGTAAACACTTTTATATTTTTTTTTCTACTTTCGGTTAGGGTTAGGGTTTGGTTAGGGTTAGGGTTGGGGTTAGGTGTAGGGTTCGCAGAAAGACTTGGCAATTGTTTTTATGCCGGATGTGCTTCCTGACACAACCACAGATCACCAAACCACCACAACCCTCTGTGTGGAGCAGAAAGCTGCCATCTACGGTACCCAGGGGAGCAGATGGTGAGGGTTAAGGGCCTTTCTCAAGGGCCCAGAGTGGGGTAAATGAGGGTGGAGGCAGGTGTGGGTGCTTAGCCTTTTCTACCCACATCTTACTGTTGTTGGTTCATGGATTTGAAACGGCGACCTTCTCAGCAAGAAGGTTGCCGGATCAAGTCCCAGCTGGGGGACCTTTCTGGGTGGAGTTTGCATGTTCTCTCCGTGCATGCGTGGGTTTTCTCCAGGTGCTCCAGTTTCCTCCCACAGAACAAAAACATGCATGTTAGACTGATTGGTAACTCTAAGTTGTCCCTATAGGTGTGAGTGAGAGTGTGAATGTTTGTCTCATTTGTCTCTGTGTCCCTGTGCTGGATTGGAGACATGTCCAGGGTGTTCCCAGTCTCTCGCACATTGATAGCTGGACATGGACTCCAGTGACTCCTGCGAGCCGAAAAGGAAGAAGCTGGTCAAAGAAAATGAATGGATGTGTTTTTTTTTTTTTTTTTTAAATCTTTTTAGTTATTTGACTTTTTTGGAATTTGGGGATGTATTTGTTTCTGAATGAGGACAGCCTGGCAGTTAACATGAACAGACAAATAATTCAACTTGTGTCAGCCATAAAGATTTTAGTAAAATAAACAAAAATATTCAAAATATGGTTTATTGCTCGCAATTTACTTTCCTCTCTTTATTTTCGTCCCTGTGTTTCCCCCTTTGGGGGTTTGAAAAGCCACAGTTTCAGCATCTAAACTTGATGACACACACACTACATACATTTACCCTCTATTCATGTAAGTTCATGACTTCATCCAAGCAGCCCGTCACGCTAATAAACCGCTAAAGGAAGAACGCGTTTATGACCATCCAGCTTCCAGTCACGTGGAGGGGAGTTTTCTCAAAACGTATCAATGATAATCAATGTCATGGGATGAATCACGACGGGAACGCAGACTCACACATGGCCTGAGCACATGCGTCAGCCCTTTTTCTTTCTGTAACCTTGACGGCGTGCAACATTCAGCATATCGACTGCATCGTGGTAAGGTTTGCTGCACACAGTCAGTGCTGCGCATTGTGTGCCGTACGTGATCTGCAGAGCATCTGAAAGACTCCTCTGATCTCACAAGGCACATGTTTGTGTGTGCCTGTGTGTATGCGTGTGCACCACTGTCCACATGACAGATGCAGATAACACACCAGCCCAACTGAGGAAGATAAGCTGTGATTCTGGTAGAGCTCACAGGAAGTTCTCAGCTTGCCCCAGGCTCCCTGGAGGCCACAGAGGTCACACAACCCACTGTTCTAGCCTTTTGAATAAATGGTTATGGGTAATAAAAACTGGAAATATGGATTAAGCAAGAATTTTGATCTAAATAACTGAAATAGAAATGATAGTTGCTGTATGTAGCAGTGTTTTTGGTGGAAATGCTTAAAGAAAGTCACTTCCTGGGACATCTAGACAGAGCTCAACATTTCAAACAGTCCACAGACGGTTGGTATGACTGAAAAAGCACGTGACTTAAGTGAAGGTCACAGTGATGTGGAGATGCACACGTACGCAGTATCTGCTCAGCGTGGAGGGGGACACAACAGATGCTTCTCAGTGTATCAGGCACTCACTGGGGACGTGGGGTGCACCACTACTGAGAGGAACGGATGTATGGAGGGAAGTCTTTGAATAAGGAATGAAGCAGAATGGAGGGGTGAAAATGAAAACTGTCCCAGGCAAGGATGTGTGGATGTGTGGTCACTGAAGGCCTGTGCCGTTGATACTGATCCTCGAATGGCTGCCTCAAATCACAAGGTCATCACAGTACTGATGCATCATCAAACGATTACAGGCACTCTATAAAACATCTGTAAAACACACTGGACACCTCCATCCATAAATGGTTTGAGGAATTCAAGGCAATGGGTTCATCAGATCCATGCATACATTTTATTCAAGGAAACGGGTCCAGGAGGGAAACCCAGACTCAACCCGTTTAATTCCAGCTTCGTGGAAGATCTCAGGACGAGTTCTTGGCCTGCCCCAGGCCCTTCTCCTTGTGGAATGTGCCTAGAAAACCTTCAGAGAGAGGCTCCCAGGAGGCATCGTGATCAGATGCCTGACTCCTTTCATAGCAGAGAAGCAGAGGCTCTTCTCCAAGCTGACCCCGAGGACAGAGCCCGTCATCTCCAAGACTAAACTTGTCCATTTCAGATGATCGTGTTCAGGATCTTGTTCTTTTTGTCATAAATCTCATTACCATAGATTAGGATTGGCAAACCAGGAACACAAGAGATTTGTTTTTCAGTTTAGCTCCTCCTTGATTGAGAATCAATGCCCTCAGTGCTGAAGATGACCTCTCCAGCCTGTCAATCATCCTCCATTCCATCCTGCTATCATTTATGGACAAAACTTGCAGATACTTGAACTCCTCTTCCAGAGGCAGGGACTCTTCATCAACCTGAAAAAAAAATGTTCCACCTTTTCTGAGTGGAGAACCAGGTCTCAGACTTGCAGGAGCTGACTCCCATCCAACCCATTTTGCAACAAAGTAGCATTTTGCAATGTCTTTTTTCCTCTTGGACCCATCACTTTAAATAAAGTTCATTGGGGAGAGTTTGGAGAATGCGAGTGGTGGTGGGTCTTGTGCATTTGAACTGTGTGGTCATTAAAAAGAGTCATGTAAGAAACAGCATCCTACCAAGCAAAACATCATTGTATTGCTTTAGGAAAACAGAAAAAAGTTTTTGGATGTTTACAAATGACTGGCTTGTTTATTTCACGTGACTTAAATTATGCACTATATCCAAGTTAAACATTTTTATGTTTTTATTTCCTTGATGTTTGACTTCTTTGTACAAAGGCAAAAACCCTGAGCATAAAAAGGTACCTTTATTTTTTCTTTCCAAAACTGTGTATGTTTCTTTACATTTTAACTCCACAATGCTTGAAGAACAAGCAGAAGAGTTTCCATTGAACTAAATGCATGAAGCAAATACAGGTGCTGGTCATAAAATTAGACTATCATGAAAAAGTTGATAAGATTTTTTTATTTATTTCAGTAATTCCATTGAAAAAAGTGAAAATTGTATATTATATTCATTCATTACACACAGACTGATTTAATTCAAAAGTTTATTTCTTGTAATGTTGATGATTGTAAAAGGTCATTGCTAAAGAGGCTGGCTGTTCACAGAGCTCTGTGTCCAAGAACATTAATAGAGAGGTGGAGGGAAGGAAAAGATGAGGTACAAGAAAAGTATACAAGCAATAGGGATAACCACACCCTGGAGAAGATGGTGAAACAAAACCCATTCCAAAATGAGGGGGAGATTCACAAAGAATGGACTGCAGTTGGAGTCAGTGCTTCAAGAACCACCACGCACAGACGTATGCAAGACAAGGGATTCAGCTGTCGCATTCCTTGTGTTTAAGCCACTCTTGAACAAGAGACAGCATCAGATGCATCTCGTCTGGGACTGCTGCTGACTGGTCCAAAGTGATGTTCTCTGATGAAAGTACATTTTGCATTTCCTTTGGAAATCAAGGTCCCAGAGTCTGGAGGAAGAGGAGAAGCACAGAATCCATGTTGCTGGAGGTCCAGTGTCAAGTTTCCACAGTGATGGTTTGGGGGGCCATGTCATCTGCTGGTATTGGTCCACTGTTTTCTGAGGTCCAAGGTCAACACGGCATCTACCAGGAAGTTTTAAAGCACTTCCTGTTTCCTGCTGCTGACCAACTTTATGGAGATGCACGTGTCATTTTCCAACAGGACTTGGCACCTGCACACAGTGACAAAGCTACCATTATCAATCAATCAATCAATTGTCCATAACATTCAATGAAATGATTTATCTTTGACATTTGGCTCAAAAAAACAACACAAGTTAAAATGCCATTAAAAAAAACTTTAAAAACTTTAAAAAGCTTTGCTAAATCAATTCAAAACTTTCAGTTAAACCATTAAAATCTGGAAACATCCCAGCAGACAGTGGTTTGTGTGAGGCTGTGTTTAAATAGTATTAATTGGACCGCAGCAGCTGCCTCCCAGACTGCCCTGCAGAACCGGGTCCAGCAGACAGAGAACATCCAGGTTTCCCCGCAGGACCAAACGGGTCTGCAGAGTTCAGTCCATGCAGGCAGACGGAGGATCGTGGAGACAGCTGCCATGACAGGCTGGAAGGACTGAACCACGATGGCAGGATGGCAAAGCAGCGACACCGAGAACTCCACACGTGCTGCGGTCATACCCGTACGGTGAATGTGCAGTGTAGGTGCAGAAAAAGATTGAGTTCACTGGGAGCCTGTGAAGCTGCGACTCGACTGAGCGCGGCCATCTTGGATATTTCTGGTCCGATACTGATCCTGGGTAAAGTTCAGGCTAGTATCACTGATACCAATACTAATACTTTGTGCAAATACCATACCACTTTATTTATAAAGCAAGTGACCGTGCACACCAAAGTGCTGTAGATTACATAACAGCAACACGCCTAATGTGTCCGGTAAACCTAAAAAATCCAATGTATTCAAATCAAAGCTGTTTATAGAATACAAGCCATGAAGTAATGTATTTATTTTAAACTCAGGAGTGTGTTGAGGTGGTGACCTCATTTAGTCGACAGAAAATAACACAGTCATACAAAATATGTAAAAATGGTGTTTCAAACACTAAAAATAAGGAAAATCATAAAACTATTAAAATTATTAAATGTTTTAAATATGTATGTTTTTAAGGTGTTTTTAATCCATATTATGTAGTATATATATATATACTGTACAGG
>JARVLU010000103.1:11278679-11289186 GCA_031762415.1 Simpsonichthys santanae | reverse complement strand
AAGCTTTACTAAGCCTGGCACCCCCCCCCCCCCCCCCCAAAAAAAAAAATCCATCTGAGTCAATGTTAGAGTTGTGTAACTTTCCCTTCGATTCAAGTACATCTTGACCCAACAAATTCAAGATGCTGACGTCAGGTTTCAGAAAGTACAATTTCTACCCAGGTAATACAGCAGGAACAGAAGGGCACATAATAATGTGGGACTGACTGTTTCCTCCACTGCTGCAGGAGCGTTACTGCAAAATAGAAGTGTTTTGTAAATCTTGCCACCCACACTTCAGTAAGATGGTGGGAAATGATTTCTTTAGTGAATAACAATGAGAAGTGACACACATTTTATTGTGTAGAGGAAAGTGGATGGTAAGCAAGCACTACTGAAACATGCTACACTTTGATAAAAATCAGGGAATAGAAGAGGGTAGATGCTTCTTTTCTCTAAACACAACACCTTTTTTTTCTTCAGACAAATTATTTATCATAATTTTATGATTCAGCTTGTCTTTGTTGTGCTGACTCAGTTCAGAGTCAGCATTTTTACTGTATTTCAGTATTTATTTAACATCAACATGAAGGGACAGTATTAAAATATAACAGAACATGATCCTCATTAGTTTTACTCTGGGGTTTAACTAAACCTAAAGTTTCTCTGAGGATTTGTGTGCCAGGATGCGATCCCTAGGGCAAAGAGTCTGCAACCTGCGGCTCTTTGCTCTCTCCGCAGTGGCTGTTTCAAGTTTTGACCAAAACTAACATAAAACTGAATTTTATAGGATGTTGTACCCACAACAAAAAAAAAAAAAATAGTTTTAGCAGTTTTCCTGTCATTTCATTTGCAAATACAGTACTAGTATACATAGAGTAAATTATACTCCCTTTAACTTTATGCTTTATTTTTCAAGGTAGGAAACTCAATTTCTCTACAACAATAAAAAAAAAAAACAAACAAACACATAAGTCAGCACAGTTCAATGTTTTTTTTTTTGTTTGTTTTTTTGTTTGTTTTTTAAGACAAATAATATCTTCGCTTTTTTCTTTCCAAGAATCCAGTCTTTACCACCTGGACATGGGCACCAGTGGCCCCTGCAACCAGAAAAGGAAGAAGCGAGTAAAGATAATGGATGGATGGATGGATGGATGGATGGATGGATGAACGGATGGAGGGAATCCAGTCTTTTCTTTTGTCTCAAAATGTAAAATTATCAATAAATGTTAACAATCATTAGGTGTTTTTATTTTCATAATTCCATTCCTACTGGCCAAAAAAAAGCCTCCTCTAACAAACTTAAAATGGCCCATGGGCCACCAGTTGATAATGACAATTGTAGCAGGTTTTGCAGCTTTGGACACGTTTAGTTTGGTGAACGAATGGGCAGAAATGGCTCTTTTGATCGTAAAGGTTGCTGACCACTGCCCTAGTGTATTTAAAAAATAATAATAATAAATGAGGAGGATAGATACTGGCCATGTGATGTTTTCTCAGGAGTCCAGTTTTGATTTGTGTTGAATAATCTAAAGGCTAAATCAAAATTCACACGTTTTTTCTGCTCTGTTCATTTTTCAGATGTTTATTTTTGTTTTTTTATTTCAACTACTTCTGCATATTTACTGCTATTGTAGTCATTTATACAACAAACTGGTCAACTCATTCAGGGGACGGGTTCTCTGACGTTTGGTTTGTGTATATATTATAATTTTCAAATTATTGAACTTTATTTACAAACTTTTTTATTTTTTAGAAATAAATCTCTTCAGTTCCTCCAAAAACATCTTTGAAATCCCTTTAGCACATTCAGCTACTTTTAGCTTTTGGCTCCTGTTCTGCTGCTGCTTTAAGCTTTTGATACTTTTTGTCTTTTAGCTAGCATTTTAATAATTTTACCTTGTGTGCTGCTACTTTTAGTTTTCTGCTTGTTTTGGTTATCGGTACATGTTTTGTTCCTTTTAGCTTTAGCTACTGTTCTCATTTTTTTCAGCTTTAGCTACTAAATTATAGCTTTTGTAGAACATTTCTGCAGTCATTCAGTACTAAGCGGTCTGCAATGTCTCCAGTTTACCTTAATTTGTTCTCTCTTGGTTTAGTCATCAAATGTATCATGTAAAAAAAATTATGACAGCAGTGTGGAGGTGTGTACTATATATTTATCAGCAGAAACCCTGTTCTCTGCCAGTATTTTTCTTTTTTTTTTTTTTCTTTTCTCTGGTTTACTTTTGTTGGGCAGCGACCTTGGCAAACGTTCTGACAGCAGCCACTGATCCATGCAGGTATGAGGACAATAAAAACATGATTATTTCAAATCAGTGTTGTCTTTCTCTGCGCATGTTGCAGCGACTCACACTGAGATGTTTGGAGGTGAACAGCAGATCATTTATTAGCACTTTATCTCTGACAACACTCAAACGGGTAATAACAGAAAGCATTTGTTTTATCTAAATGTGTATTTAAATTTAACCACCAAATACTGATGGTTTGGAAACTTCCATGTTTTGGATGACAACACCCTCATGTCAACATAACATGCTGAGTATGATAAAGCTTAAATATATAATAAATACATTATTTAATGTAATCCTTTCTAATAGTCAGTAGATGGGGAGAGCTCTGACAACGACTAAAACGAAAGCACACGACTAAACCTCGTTACTTTTTCTCGCCAGCTGCTGAAGCAAAAAGAACTGATTTGAGTCGAATCCATTCAAGATGGCCGTCACAGCTGACCTAGCCTACACACAAATGGCTATGCCTAAATCAACTTTACAGATATAATGAGCTAAAATTTAGTGTATAAGACGTACTGCGAACTCTAATGAATCACTCAAGCTTTTGCATGAGACTGTGCATAATGTTATTCGCAATGTTTGCCCCCAAACAGCTTTACTTCATGATTTCATAACATAACAGGGAGCTGGCTGATTATTCCATCTTCATCAGAACTATTACAGTGCCCTCGAGAGCTTCTATGAACATTGCTCATCGTTCTCGGTGTGTCTCCCCGCCCCCCCCTGCAGAATGTCTACGTCACTATGTGCTTTTGTGTGCGAGACTTTGTTTTCATTACCACATTTTTGACCTTCAAGCAGAGTTCAAAATTGTGTTAGGAATATTTTTTGTCTCCAAACCCTATGTGTCACTTTTCACCACTTTTATTGTCTGTCCAACAGATCTCACTTGTAAATGAGTCTTCCAGGCCCAATGTGACTTATCTGTTTGAATAAAGGTTGAATGAATGAAAAAGAACCAGAAACACCAGACCTTTTTAATGTTTCTGTTGTGGGTGTTCATGCTTTTGAAGGACTCACCTCAGAGCATCAGATAGGCTGTCTGACAAACTTTATTCTGTCTGAGTAAATTTACTGTTTGTTCAAGAAAGTCCAATGTTTTATCAACATTTAAAGAAATAAAAATTCTAACAAGGCCATTTATTCTCAGTGAGTCTCTGCTTTGAGCTTACTGGTGAGTTCTGAACTAATTTCATCAGTATATGATGACAACACATGGACACATAGCTCTTTATTATTGTTAAACATAATATATTTATTATGTTGCAAAATAAAACAAAAGAGATGCTTCACATAATTAACTGCTCCTAATCCCATTTGATCATTAAAGGGTTAATTAATAGAACAAACTCTTTCTTTCTGTCTGAATGTCTCTGCATGAAACACATATTACAGGGGATCAGCTTTAACCCCCCCCCCCCCGCGCATCATACTGTATATTTGCAAAAGTGGGCCCTCTTTTGCTGTAATTGCATGCCCCAACTTTTGTAGCTGTGGCTGGTGTGCATCCAGAATACACAAACGAATACACGCCAGACTGTGTGTCTCCCCCCTGTCTTTACAAAACCTTAATGTCTGAAATGTTACGTTTCTCTTTTAACACATGATCATTATGGTTTGATGAGACAGCTGCCTGACTAAGAGCTTGAGAGGCATGTCCCAACACCATCTCATCGTCTCGTGTGCCAACTGCTCCTGCTCACACTTTGCAATTACTGGAACCAAGTCTGGCTTAAGACTGGAGTGCCATTCGCTGTCATAATTTTTTGTAATAATTCATGTAAACGCTGTTAATAAAAACTTTACACAACTATCAGTTTTCTATTACTTCAGTTTTATTCTATTCCCTCTAGTAGTGCCCCAGGGTGCACCAGAAGGGCTACAGCTACCTGCTGCTGCTGCGACTCTTTGTGGTTTGAAGTGATCAAAGATCAAAACCAGTTAAGAGTAAAGATTTATGAAATGTTTACTTGACATTTTTGAGACTGGGGTTTTTAGATCGTGTCAATCTACTTTGATCTTGGCTGCACTGAAACGCATGTTCAGCTCATCAGTTTGATCACAATTCAACTTCTTTTTTCTTCAAACTCAGGTTCAAAGATCTGTTGACAACAGGATAGAAACTGTTTAAACCTTTTGCTCAACTTGCCACTTTAATCAACCTGAATTATTGCTTTGAGGCTCTGAATGCTTCCTAAAGTTTATGCCAAAAACTGATGCAGGATGAATGATAGTGTCAAAACACCCCCTACCCCACCCCAATTTTTTTTTTCTTGTTTGTTTAACAGGACTTCACAATTTTCTGCTTTCTAATCCATAAACAACAAGGCTCTAGTTATGGTGTGAACAGCAGAGAGCATCATTCAGCATGGAAATCACATCATGAGAAGAAAAATGAACGCCACTGTTTCCTGCGTTTGTCTTTAATGCCTAATGTCATCACTGACCAGCATCATTTAAAACGATCTGTTGCTGCAAACATAATATGGCATTGAAAACTGTGTTCTTGTTATTGTAGTTTAATTTATTTTTTAAATATCACCAAGCTTTGCTTCAAGGGTTTTACTCAAGAAAACCAAAAATTTGCCAGATTTTCATGTCCACACTCCTCTAGCAAAAGGATTCCAGTCAAGATCACGAATCCTTAATTTAAGATGATTCACTTGTTATATCCCCAAGATAATGACTGCAGCGAAAGTCATGCTAAATGTTTTAAAACTGCTTCTTGTTGGGGGTGAGGGGCTGAACGAGCAACAACATGTATTAAAGGTCATTCTTTATTCCATATTCCCCTTATAACAGCGGGGTGGGGGGTGCCAGTCTGTGGTTTGGAGTATTCAAAAGTGTGTTAACGCAACGCCAAAAACAAAATTAGTAATATAAACTGTTCAGAAAAAAATAATTGTTGAAGTTTATTAAAGCTGTAAGAACTTTTAAGTCAACTAAAAGTAAAATTTTGTTTGTCTTTGCATCTTTTCAAGTGGGCACCACAGCAAGTTCACCCCCAGGTCAAAATGTAAACTCACAGGCCTCACAACTCCAAATCTACAGGCTAAGTTAAGGTCACAGCAGTACAATAAAAAAAATATGCAGAAAATGCTTTGGAAGAATTTCAAGGAGAAAGTCATTTTCTTGCATCTTTAAAAGCAACAAATAAATAAATAAAAAACAAGATTTCTGTAAAAATGTCTTTAGAACAGACATGACGTGTTTGGCCATGATACACGGCGCTGAGCTTCACAAAACTCAAACACGCCCAACACTGAGTAGATCCAAAATACCTAAACCTGGGCTTATTGGACCCCATAACCCTTTGTCATCCCTGAAGAGTCAAACCCAGTGCTTTAATTTGAGCCGGATTCTGCCGGAACTGGATCCGGGAACTCCCAAATTTTGACAGGGTGCGTTCCGGTAACTGTTTGCTTGGATCAGGTAGCTCTCAGACTTACTAATAATAAAGTTATCAACAAATATGACTGCCTTGATAAATAAAACGTATACTTGATACGTAAACTCACTTTAACAGGTCGCTCTTGTAAATGAGTCCTCGAGGCTCAATGGGAACTAACCTGTATATAAAGGTTGAATAAAACAAACAAACAAACTGAAAATACTTACTTAAACACTAATTTTAAACACAACAGCCACTTATGAGCTTCTTAATATCGCACATGATCTGCCTCTTCAAGTAAGCATTTCTTCCTCTACCCTTAAAAAAAATCTATGCCCCTAAAAGAGTTGTGGGGGTGAGTGTTGAACAAGCTAACCAGTCAGTCATAGGCGGGCACGAGCCCACAGGCAGCTATGGAACAGAGGGAGGGGGTTTTACATGTGGAGTCAGACAACGAGCAGGGACAGTGTCGGGCTCGGAACCGTCAAGTAAGGGGGATGTGTGGGTAGGATGCTGGACAGAAGCGGAGTGTTTACAAATGCAGGTAAACATAAATGTTTAACAACCCGTTAAAATACACCAAAATGCAGGAAATCGCAAGTACTTTACTCAAAATTTTCTGGGGGAGACCCCCAGAATGACACCCTGCCTCCTGAGACACCCTCCTCTGCCGGCCCTGCTACTTGCGTTCCATTTGTTTTCTGTGTCCATGTGTCATCTTCGTGTGTCCTCACTACTTTATTTACGTTGTCCTGACATGACTCTCTCAAACCCTGGTATGTAATTATGTGCTAAAAGATTACATCATGGAGGCACATGGGTATCACAACTTTGCTTGTTCCCATGACTTTATATCATAATTGTAGTTGTGGTCTAGACCAGAATAGGAGGGCCTTCTTCATTATCTCAATGACCAAGCCCTGCCAGTGTTCACAAGCCCCACATCATAACCCTCATTCTAGGACCACGACACACTGCCACCTTGATTACAAACCATCACAACCTTGCTTGCTTTGTCACACATACTGGGAAACATTGCATTCTTATTTCACTATGACCATGCAAAGACCATCCATGTTTTGGCTGTTTTTTATGCCATACACCAATTATGCATTGGATCTTTTAAAATTGAGACTTTACCTCACGTGGTAAGATACACTGCTAACCGGATAGTCTTGTTGTTTTTGAAGTGATGTTCTGTCAAATAGTTGTCAGTAGTTAGTACTTTATCAGCCATGACATCAGTCGTTGAGCTCAGAGTGTGGAACAAAGGGCACAAGTCTTTGTCCAAGCTAGGCAAATGACCAGACAAATATTTATATTGTTTTTTTAAAGCTAATAGTAAAGCTCTTTCTCAAAAATGGCATACCTTTTTTGCACAACATTATTTAGTTTGTTGTTGTTTTCTCAGCTGAACCATAAAATAAAATAAAATAATAACTACTGATAACTATTTAACAGAGCATCACTTCAAAGATGACCAGACAATATTTGCTACCTTTTTCTTTTCACATGCAGTGTGTGAAAATCTTCTATTCTTATAGATTTAATGCCTTCAACTGTTCACAACTCTATTCAGTTGTTGCAACATTTTACTACTGAAAACCTGGACTTTTTGAAACAGACTAATTTCCATTCAACAGCTACTTTGTACATTATTTGCTCCTACATACAGTTTTTGTATGAAGAACAGCAACACACTGCGTTATTGTGAGTTCATTATAATAAATAATAAAACACATTAATCACTTTTCCAATTGGAAGATTTTTCCTGTTTACTTACTTATTGTTTTATTATAATGTGATATGTAAAAGCTCAGGGTGTAGGTTTGGATGTAGATTTTTTTTCTTTGACAGAACAAGTAGAAAGTTTTATTATAGCCGCTGCAAGCATTTGTTAAATGTCAGTGAAAATAATTAAGTTCCTCAGGTTCCTTGTGTTTTTATTAAAAACACACACTCAGCTTCATTTTTAACAGCTTAACAAGTTAAAGCAAAACGGATCAAGCTGTGGTTTCTCCTATTTAAAGAGCTTTATATCAGAGATAAAGCTCTGACGTGCACAGATCACTGCTTGTCTTAATGAAAGTTAAAGTGATTGGTTCAAATCACAGAGGAGCTTCACCTCCTCTCTTCGTTTTCCTGATTTCTAAGGAGTGTGAGGTTTCCTACAAAGCTCAAGAAAGGCACACAGCGGTCTCTGATGTGAGAGCAAATTTCTCCTGTGCTGTTTGAAATGAGCGTCTGTGTGAAATGTCTCACTGTCTAGAGGCGAGACCTCAGCTCTTTTTGCTTTTCAGTCATTCAAGTTTCATTTAAGTGAAAACAAGGCACAGGTAGCTGAAACTGATTTTGTTTTATTCCCCTAAATGCCTGGCAGGTTTAGTCCAAACCAGAAAGTGAAAACTCCAGATTTACAATAGAAGAATGATATAATGGTATAAAAAACTTTCAAGGTTATAAATCATCTTTTCAAAAGAGAGGCAGGCACATTTTACCCACATGCACATAGAAAAACAAAGTAAAATCCTCTGTTTGGCTGTGTTAATACTTCTTCATTATCCCTTTCATTCCTTCGCTGCTTTTATGACCGATTCAACTTTATTTCCTCTTTTCTGCAGCTAAATGCCAAATGAGTCTGCTCTTCCTCTTCTCTCCATCTGTTTGACTGAATTAACAGTGTAGCTGAGCGCGAGGCTCCTAGTTCTTGCAGCGATATCAGTATGCATGAGGTGTCATTAAGTAGGTCAGGACAGCATGTACTTTGTATGTTTTATGGGGTCCGTCTGACTCCTTGTTTTTCTGCAGAGACCTGTGCGGTGAACAATGGTGGCTGCGACAGCACGTGTCACGACTCGGTGACAGGCGTCCGCTGCAGCTGTCCTGTTGGCTTTACTCTGCAACCAGACCGCAAGACCTGCAAAGGTAATAAAAAAATAAAATAAAAATTCATTATCCAGGTGGCTTTAACGCAGCACCTGTCGTGAAATTAATTTCCTGCTTGTCGTGTTGCCATAGGGTCCTCCCTCCACCTGGAGTTACAGTAAAGGAATGATTGAATAGTTAATAACCTGTTACCAGTTTGAGCTCCTTGTCTTAGTCAATCATCTGAATTTCAATTTAGAACAAGATCTGCTGTTTCTCAGCTTTAATGCTGTAACTCCAGGATTTCCCTGCTCTCTGCTTCTCCACGGCACATTTTGAGCATTGGTTTCCCATGCACAAGTTTTTCAATCGGTCTGAAGCAGAACATCCCAAACTTTTGCAAGTCTTATCAAGTTATGTCTGCTAAAACTTTGCCAAACTTTATATGGAAATTTAGGGGTTGACTAGCAGAACAAAGACACCACACTACACAAAGACACGCTTTGTTTCTAGTGGAGCCAGCCCAGAAATCTGCCGGCGTTCTGTGACTTGTTTTTACAAACTGCACAGATAAGAGCGCCCTGAATCGTACTGGTTTGGTTTGAGAGGAAACGAGAGGAAAGCAAACCCAGGTGGCACTGGCACAAGAAGACAGGAGCTTACTTCAGGCGAGGCGTTTTCTGGGGGGCAAGAGATCAAGCAAGTGGGGGGGATTTTTAAATTTAATTTCTTCTGCATTTATTTCAACCAGATGATGAAGATCCCCTTCGAGAGGCAAATGCCTCATTTGTGGTGATGATTCAGAATTAATCAAAGCTGCAGAAAAACTTGCCAAGCACAGAATTAACCAAAACACGGAGATGAACACGGCCCGTATCGACGGAGGGTTGGAGGGTCTGCACATGCGGTGCAGAGGAGTCTGAAGATGGGCACAGATGATTCTGAATTTACTGCTGCGAGGCTTCGCTGTGTGAGAGCTGAAGCTCTTTAAAGCCACATGCAAACTGGTTTTAGTCCCTCAGAGGACCAGTAAGGAAACCCATGGAGTTTATTTCACATTGCACCGTTTTCCGCATAAATCTCCACCAACTTGATTAAACAACCTTTGACAACTCGTGTTGTCGTAACTCCTGACAGCGTCACAGGGTTCGCATCTTTTCAGGTGCCAGACGTTCCAACTGTAAATCGTTCTCACTCAACATACTCTGCAGATCATAAATAGGCCACAGCGTGCTAACAGTTGAAGTAATTTGGGGTCGTGTTTGCAACTTTCTTCAGCTGTGCCCGAGTGGCAAAAAGAAACAAACTGATTTAATTTTCTCTCTTTTTCAGCTGTGATGACTGATTTGAATTATCCACTCCTCATTAGGATTTTCTGTTCACAGACATTGACGAGTGCCGTCTCAACAACGGGGGGTGTGATCATGTGTGCCGGAACACAGTGGGTAGCTTCGAGTGCAGCTGCAAGAAGGGATACAAGCTGCTAACCAATGAGAGGACCTGTCAAGGTAGGAAGTTTTTTTTAATTGCACTTTGCCACGTAAAAATGTTATTCTTTATGTGTACTAATGTGCACTAAACATTTTTTTGTTGCTGTTTTTCAAAAAACACTAATATTGATTAGGAAGAAAATGTCTTCTCATCAGCCCAAGTGGGCCTCTCCGGCTTGTTTGGTTAAAACTGTATCTCAGCAGGAGTTCGGTTGAGTAGCTCCAGCACAAATGAAAATAGTCTTCTTTAATTGAACATTTATTGCCTGAAGTTATAACCCATTTTGTGTTTACTTAGGTCAGTTATCTGTGGCAGCCATCTTGAATTAAGAACTTCAAATAATGTGTACACCGAAGCAACGCATTTGTGGATTTTTTCCCATATTTATAAACTAATTTTTAGCTGCGATATGACCGTTTTCATTCATTCTGACTGAAAATATTGAACACTACCATTTTCAGCTGCTAGATGGCACTCGAGTAGT
>JARVLU010000103.1:11247784-11258027 GCA_031762415.1 Simpsonichthys santanae | reverse complement strand
GGTCCTACTGCCTTCCCCTTCTTCATTCTTTTCAGAGCTTTCTGGACTTCACCCTCACTAATCTTTCCCACTTCCTGCTCCACAGTTTCTATGACCTCCACTCTTCTTTCTCTTACATTCTCTTCATTCATTAGCTTCTCAAAGTACTTCTTCTATCTTCCCATCACACTCTCATCACTTGTTAGAACATTACCATTCCAATCTTTAATTAGCCTAACCTGCTGCCCATCCTTTCCAGCCTGATCCCGATGTCTTGCCAATCGGTACAAGCCCTTCTCACCCTCTTTAGTGTTCAGTCTCCCATACAACTCAATGTATGCCCTCTGCTTTGCTTTAGCTACTTCCCTCTTTGTGCTACGTCCCAACTCCTTATATTCCTGTCTCCTCTCTTCAGTCCTCTCACTGTCCTTCTTCTTCTTGGCTAAGTTCAAAACAGCATAACAAACTAGTAATAACTGATCAAATGAGACTGAGCATGAAAGGCTGCAGCCGTGCCGGAAACTGAAGAAAAAAAAAAGTTACTTTTTATTTAATTCCACCTGCTATAATTATTTGTGGAGTTGCACACAATGCTCTATTTGGACCAGGTTTAATAGGTTCATGGGAATCCATTGTACACACAGGTAGCTGTATTAGATGTCAGCTCGGAGAATAAATGCACCAGAATTGGATCGGTGAGGCTTTTACCCGCCTGATGGACGGTGATCAGGCCACTCGGAGCTGCTGAGAGGAGTGAAGATGGTCTGGCGTAAATGGCTCTCCGTACCATTGTTGAGTGAGCTGGTGATGAATGTTTTCCCCTCGCCTTTCAGCAGCGCTGTCAGAACTGTTAGATAACCCCGTAGATTTATGGCGCTCCCATGTTGTACTTTCTTCACTCCGTGCCACAACTAAGGTTATGTTATTTCCTGGTGCAGTTTATCAGCTGAAATATAGCTGCCAAACAGGCCCGAGAGACATGTTCAGCATTTAACAATGGAGTTGCCCTTAACAAACCCAATTAGGTCAGTGACCTGGTGTCAAGCATTGAGTCAACATTCCTCCTGAGTGAGAAGATATGCAGCCAAGTTCCCACAGTCCAAACAAAACCTTCAACTTACTTTTACTTATCTGATAAGAAAATAGAACACCTGTGACTAAATACACTCAAATGGATTTTTTTAATTTTATTTGCCATTTAATTTTTAGCTTTTAATTGATTTTTATATGTTTAAAAGAGAGCTTCTATAGTGGGGAGGCACAGTGGCACTGTTAGTAGAGATGTCACCTCTCAGCGAGAAGGTCGTTGGATCAAATCCCAGCCGGGGTTCTTTCTGGGTGGAGTTTGCATGTTCTCTCCGTGCATGCGTGGGTTTTCTCCAGGTACTCCAGTTTCCTCCCACAGACCAAAAACATGCATGTTAAGCTGATTGGCAACATAAATGGTCCCTAGGTGTGAGAGAGTGAATGATTGTTTGTCTCATTTGTCCATGTGTGCATGTGATGGACTGGAGACCTGTCCAGGGTGTCCCCCGCCTCTCACACAGTGATGACTGGATATGGGCACCAGTCACTCTTTAAAATTTCATAGTGTCAAGCGTCAATGGCAGCAGCTAACTGTGGCACTTTCAGTGGATCCAGAAGAAACCCCACATGAATTTCACACGAGGAAATCAGGTTTCCACATGTGAAAACATGCTGAATTAACATGCGACATATGTGAAACAATATATTTTGTACATTTCTTAGAACTTTAAACAAAGACAGGATGTGTTCCACATGTGGAAAATGTATTATATTAACATGTGAAACACGTTTTGTTCATGTGTCACATGTAACTTTGACACACTTTAACATGTTTATGTAATCAGTGGGGAAAACTTGGTAAATTTACGTGTGTTTTCTGTAAGGTGTGCACTTTGAAATTAAACAAGCGGCATGTTACTTGTCATACAAGGATTTAAATACAATAATGAATGTGTGTAGTTTTCAAGGTAAGGTGTATTTTGGACTGGAATTAAACAGGGAATGCAAGTAAACCTTAATGTTTTTGGTGCAAGCTATTCACATAGGTAGGAGTGACACTGTGGAGAAGAACAGTGTTTTTTCTTTTCTTTTCTGAGGCAGTGCGGAGTGACTGATCTTGACAGTGTTGCCAGATCGGGCGGTTTTCATTCTGATTTTGCTGGGAACTCTGGGAAGATTTTGTTGGATTTTTACGTTTTGCCACATGTTAAATTCCCTTGGCTTGTACTGATGTGCATTCATGTTCAAACAGTAAATATACTGTAACAATATATTGATTGGGTGTTTTTTTGTGTGATCTGATGGTGTTAACAGATTTTTGTGCTGGAAAACCTCGACTCTATCTGGCAACACTGCTGGCAAGCCACCAGGCACATAGGTGGAGATACAGGGTTTATGGTGATACCATAGATTATTCTTCAGGCACACCAATCATTTGAAGAAACTATTATTTTTTGGGGGGATAACAATAATCCCCTTCAGTCTTGACCTCACTTGAATTAGCCATTAACTCAGGTCATACTATTTTTGTCTGGTCTGATGTCTTTCTATGAGCTGTCTACAACAGGTAAGATGTTAGATCTTACCAGAGAGTCTCCTTCAAATGATCTCAAGGATCACTTTAATTAAACAGCTGGTTTTTTAATACAGTTTAATCATTTTCACTTTCAAGGTAAACTTACTAAACTTTGAACGTGATAACTTTTTGACAAACCCTTTCAGAGCTCCTCTGCATCACTCTTTGGTTCTAAATGTCAGTTTGTCTTTGTGTCCCGGTCTTTCCTCTCTCTTGGCTCGTGTCAACACTCTGGGCTGTGTGAGCACGCACAGCGATCTGGAGAAATGTCAGACTGGAGCATTTGAAGATAAAAGAAGTCAGTTGCTGGCAGATGAGCTTAGCTTCCATCAGATATTCATTAGAGGTCTTTGTCCTTTAAATGGAGTGCTTTGATGCCGAGGATGCACAGCACACCCCTCACAACATTTCCAGGCAGCGCAGGCTGTTGATGAAGTCATCATCTTTCTAAAGGAGTGCGGCAGACTGTTTTCAGTCAGGGTGAATAATTGACTGAGACAAGGAGGAGCTTTTCATATCAGCAGCCCACATCGTCAGTCACTGCCATTATCTCCGTCTCTTTGCTGAATGTGTGTGCCACTTGTTCACAGCCCTGCTGAACGCCCAGCTTTGCTTTCTAAACTGATTGTCTGTCTGCCATCGATTGCAGTCAGGCTGCATCTGGATCCCGGCTGCTTTCAGCGGTTTTAGCTCGGCATGTGTTTGAAAAGGTGATTAAATTTTACTGCCTACCACAAGTCTTCCTCCCCGAACAGCCGAGAAGTTCTGACCATGAAATTAAATGTGGGTGACATCAAAACACGAACTGAACTTCTGTTTACGCACAAACATTTTAATCACTCTGACAGGATGATGTCTACAGAAACGCCTCCTCCACAGCTGTAATGTTTCAAATAAGCCAGTTTTTAATAAGATCTACTGTTACTATTCCATAAGTTTGGCAATTACATTCCTGCTTCTTCGTGTTTCTCATTTCAATTTTGCTGGGGAAGATTGTTTTCTCTTGCATTCTGATGTTTGATGGGAATCAATTCTCTTATGCTAATCCATAACACCTTCTTGTCGACACATCTTTTTTCACAGATATTGATGAGTGCAGTATAAATCGTGGAGGTTGTAAATATGGCTGCATCAACTCTCTGGGGAGCTATGAGTGTACCTGTCCACCTGGCCACAAGCTTCACTGGAACAGGAAGGACTGCATCGGTATGTATCGTCACTGCCCTCTTGTGGTTGATTCACTCAGCTGTGCAGCTTCTGTTTAGTGATGCAGTGTTTTATTTTCTCAGAGCTGGTGAAATGTCCTGCAGGACTGGTTGCACCAAAGGCCACTCTGACCTGCAGCAAGACGGACAAAAAGGAGAGCTGCTCTCTCACCTGTGCTTCTAAAGCTTACTATTTAGCAGGTATTTTACTGCTATTTGGAGTGTAGACCCAAACTAAACTCTTTGTAAGCTCATTTTATTTGTGTGTGAACTTTTCCAGGGATAAATAACAGCTACTCAGTCAGTTGTGGCATCCCCAATCTGACAGGGAAGCCTCCAGCCAGGATCAACTCTAGCAACATTCAGGGCTGCATAGGTTTATTTTTTTTTATATATCAAACCCTCTTTTCAAAAACCAGCACATGATAATGTCTGTAGCTGCACAATGTTTCTGCATCCTCCCACCCACTGGGCTGTGTTTGTCTGTAGAGACTCTGGCGCCTCCAGTGAAGCAGACGGCTTCTTTCAAGATCAAAAATGCCAAATGTCACCTGCACCCAAAGTTGACCGGCAGGTCCGAGGACAGAGGACGGACTCTGGGACCAGGTCAGCTCTGCACACTGACATCACTTTTTAATAAGGCTGTCAATTGTTTAAAAAAAGAAATCAGATTAGTGACACTCTGGGGCTGTGATTAATCATGATTAATCATTATGCTTAACTTTGTTAGCTTGAAATGTAAATATGCAGGTTTTCATAAAATGTTGAAGAAAATGTTTTATTGTCTCAAACCAAACAGTTTTCCAGATTTTCATACTCAGCAAGGTTTACAGAAGTCATTTTGTTTCAAACAATAATTTATAAATGTTAACTCAAACGTCTCATTAAGTGTCATCTATGTGATCAACACATGCAAACAGCAATGTTCCCTCTAATTTTTCATGTGTCTGGGCAAACACACAAGTTCCTTGAGTATCTGAGCATCCCTCTGCATCTTCTGTCCTCACTCCAACTACCTCCATGTCCTCTCTAACTGCATCCATATTGTCTTTCTCCTGGCAACTGCATTTCTAACATCCTTCTACCAGTACAGTATATCCACTGTCCCTCCTCTGGACATGTCCAAACCATCTCAGTCTGGTCTCTCTAACATTATCTCACAGTTGTTCAACATGTGCTGTACCTCTGATGATCTCATTCCTGATCTTATCCATCCTTGTCACTCTTAAGGAGAACTTCAACATCTTCATTTCAGCCACTTCCAGTTCTTTCTCCTGTCTTTTTGTCCATGTCTCTGTCTCCAGAACATACAACATAACTGGTCTCACCACTGTCTTGTAAACTTTTCCTTTGACCATCCAGATATACACTGAGCACTACTGTTTGCCAACACTTATCATGGTAAAAACAGCTACAAGTCATGGGATTACTTTCTTACTGACTTTGTTTGACATCGTGCGACCATAAACTTCTGTGATAAATCCAAAATATCAAATATTACTCCTCAGGATGCAATGAAATAAGCAGTATAAAGCTTGGAGAAGCACTAGAAGTCAAGGAGTTTGTTTGTACCTACTTAGCTTCTCCGCACGTCAGCGCCAAAACTCCAGAAGACGCTGATTGGCTGAAATGAAAGTTTGCCTGTGATTTCATTGGTTGAATTGTTTACCACTTAAACTTCAATTGTCGCTACACAAATCACGTGACACAGGTCTGTTTGACCTGCAACCTCCACACCACAAAGTTTCAAACCCAGGATCTTCTTGCTGTGAAGGAATGGTGCTAACAACCTTTTCCACCATGTAGCCCTGATTTCATTAAATGCATGTGGAATATAAAGCAGGTTTATAATCTGATGCACTGAGCAGCTTCACAGTTTGTGTTTGTCTGCAGGAGGGGGTCAGCTGTGCAGCAACTGCCAGGTAACATTTGTTAACCTGACATGCGACTCGTCCAAGAAAGCTAAAGGGCGACATACTCGCAACCCTTCGAACAAAGAGGTGACACGCATCACTTTGGAGCTGGAGGCTGAGGTCAAACCTGGAGACACCACAGGTCAGCCATCTCAGTTCCTGTTCAGTGTTCTGTTTCGTGGTACAGTCGACACCTTTCGTCCGTGCACAGTCACAATTATTTCAGCTGTTGTTGTTCTTTCCTGACCAGGAAGTTGTAACCTCAGCTGCTTGCGACAGCGAATGGAGAAGCAGGTGAAAACGTACATCAAATCTCTAAAGAAGTCCATCAACCAGGAGCGCTTCCTCATCCGAGTTGCTGGTTTGGAGTATGAGGTGGCTCAAAAGCTTCCTCAGACTGCGCCCAGTCAGGGGCAGTGTGCCCCAGGTTCAGAGAGGACCAGCGTCGGATGTGGTGAGACTAGAAGGAATGAAACCTGTGCATCCTTCATCTATTTGATGCAGTTAACTGTCATAGCATGTACCCATCTCTGACTGTAGCCGGATATTCTCTCAGTTAAATGTTTGCCAGGGTCCTATTACCACGGCGGACAGGAGCGCTGTGTCCAGTGTCCACCTGGGACTTTTCAGGAGAAAGAGGGGCAACTGGCTTGTGACCTTTGCCCTGGGAGTGATGGCCACGGGCCTGTTGGGGCACGAAACATCTCTTCCTGTGCAGGTAGTTTAGTTTGAAGTCTCAATGGCAAAATCTAAAATGAGTTTCTCGTTCAATAAAAGGCTCCATCCTTAACAACTCTGTGCTCATCTGATCCAATCCAAGGCCAGTGCTCAACTGGGTACTTTTCAAGCGATGGCTTTAAACCCTGCCAGCCGTGTCCACAGGGAACCTACCAGCCGGATCTGGGACGGACGCTTTGCTTCCCCTGCGGCGGAGGACTGAGCACCAAGCGGGAAGGTGCCAGCTCCTTCCACGACTGTGAAGTCAAAGGTCAGCTAGTTTTTCTTCATGTACTTCCAGAATAAATTACACGAATAATAACATTTATGTTACGTGCTTCTAATTTCCACCCTGCAGTTCAGTGTTCTCCTGGTCACTACTACAACACGACAGTACACCGGTGTATCCGCTGCCCCGTGGGAACCTATCAGACAGAGTTCAGGCAGAACTACTGCATTTCCTGCCCGGGAAACACCACCACTGATTTTGATGGTGCCACGACTGTCTCACAGTGCAAAAGTGAGCGAGACGTTTGCGGTTTTGTTGTTGTCGTCTTTAACGTAAGCTCTGATCTCATTTGGCTTGTTTCTGTCTGTCTAGACAGGCAATGTGGGGGAGAGATGGGAGAGTTAATGGGTTACATTGAGTCGCCGAACTACCCCGGTAATTATCCTGCTAACGTGGAGTGCATTTGGAACATCAACCCACCCAGCAAGCGCAAGATTCTGATTGTGGTGCCTGAGATTTTCCTGCCTTCAGAGGACGAGTGCGGCGATGTGCTGGTTATGAGGAAGAACTGTGAGTTTCTCTCTTTTTGGCAGTGAAATCGCCCGAGTTTAGTTGGTCGAGTAAACAAATATCTGATCCATGTTTGTTCTCCATATGTGTTTGTGGAAGGGTCAGCTACATCCATCACCACGTACGAGACCTGTCAGACGTATGAGAGGCCAATCGCCTTCACAGCTCGCTCCAGACGTCTGTGGATTAACTTCAAGACCAACGAGGCCAACAACGCCAGAGGCTTCCAGATCCCTTATGTTACTTACGATGGTTTGTAGCATCACCACCCATCATTCCCAGTTACTACTGAATATCTCTGCGCATCACCAGTTACATGTTAGGACTCCCATTTTAAAATACCTAACACTCTTTGGTGACACCATACAAACATCTGTCTAAAAGAAAATCCATGAACAGATCAGATGAGTGTCATAGAATATAATGTAGCCTTCGCTATGGATTGTTTCTGTTTAATGATTCGAACAACTTTTTTTTTTTTTTTTTAAGTTAAGTACAGTATTCCCTCGCTTGTCACAGGGGTTACATTCCGGAAACCCCACCGGCAATAAGTGAAAATCTGCGGAGTAGAAACTTTGTTTATTTTAGTATTTACATATTTTAATGCTTTAAAAACCCCTCACACACTCTGGCAATGGTCTGAACTCAAACCTATGTAATTTTAACAACGTACGTATATGCACTGTACAGTACTGCTAATATTTTACTCACCAGCTCTGCAGAACAGCAGCTTGGTTCCAGTTCCGCAGACTTACCCTGCAGCGACAAAGCCCACATTAAACTCTTAAACCCATGTCATTTAAGCAACATACGTATATGTACTACACAGTAGCTACTGCAAAATTTTATATGGGTATTCACCAGTCTTGGTCCGGTTCTGATAGGCTCTCTGCAGCCGTTGAGCACCAGATGCTTTTGGAGAGAGCCGGACCTTCAGAGAGCCAGAGCAAAACCACACAATGGTCCTGATCAAGTGCAAATAATCCAGAAAAATTCAGATGAAATGGTTCTGGTGGGCTCCAGAGAGAACGATGGACCTCTGGACGGCACCACCCTGCTCGACGGGCCTCTTGGGCTGGCAGGTGGCATTCAGATTCACCGATGAGCCTGGAGCCCGGTTCCTGGTCGGTTCCTTACGGCTCTCTGCATCCGCTCAGCGCCCAAGTCACTATGAATAAGGACCAAATTTTTTTGGATCGGATCCAAACTTTCCCTCCATTTCAGCAGAAAGCAACATCTGGAAGCACTGTTGGCTTCTGGGTAATGTATTCGTTATGAGCGGGGATACAGTGTAGGCTTATTGAGAGAAAACTGCAAAATGGCAGCGCCTGTCCAAAGTATTTTTTTTTCTCGTTAACGTTTTACTGTACAGTATCTCGTACTGTCCCAATCATGTAATATTAAAGTTGACTATCGTGTGTCATGTACAATTTATTATTATTATTATTATTGTTATTATTATTATTTTTATTATTATTATTATTTTGTTACATGTACAATCTTACTTTGAAAAATCGCAAAAGAACGAGTCAGCAAAAGTCAAACCGCAAAGTAGCGAGGGACTCCTGTAACACCAGTATCAATATTAGGCTGTACGCTGGTGAAGATTCTCAGTCATCAAGGACACGGTAAATTCAAAAAAGTTCAAGAAGCGAAACGTCTTCTGTTACAAATAAAGTCAAGTTGGTATTGTCGTAACTTTTTTTGAATAGGCTGTATTTATGCAAAAAATGATTTGTGTTTGAACTGATAATAGTTTTTAATTGGAAATTTAAATCAGTTGCATTTGTCCTTTCAAGTAGTAGTTTGTGTTTTAAAGTGGGGCTCAGTGAATAGGTTATAAACAGTCAGTATCTTACCTGTTGTAGATAGCTCTTTGAATATTTACAGTATGTAGAAACAAAGACCAAGGTACAAACTACTCCCAACACAAAACATCTACAGTCTTAAAAATGTTAATGCTACATTATAAACCTTTACATCACCATCTGTTTGACATCACTAAGTTATTTAGACAAAATGTTGTGATTCTGTGGAGTTAGATTTTTGACACATAGTTGAGGGAACAGTGCATGTAACATGCGTTTTAATTTCAGCAACGTTCAACTCGCATTAGTTTAACAGCTCTTGTGCACACAGTTCTGCTTGTTTTAGCAAATAATTTTTATACATTAAGCTTATTTTTTACTTATGAAATTGTAATTATATACATATTATCTCTACTTGTAACAATGGGATTGATACTTTTCAGTTCAGTTCTAGAAATGTTTCTGTGACTTGGAGAAATAATTTCATGTTATATTTAAATCGAGGAGTGTGATTTGGTTAAATGTGTGCAAACAGGCAGGGCTGAGCTCACAAAAGACACATTAGTGTTTGTACGCATCAGTCTCAATGTGGATTCAGTTATTTGGTACTAATAAAACTCCTTAATTTCCTGATTCAAACATTAAAACATAATTCTGACATTGGTGAGTTGACAGGTTTTGAGCCTTTTGATCTCATCTGAAAGACTAACCAATGAATTTCTGTAAAAAAAAGTTTATTCTAAATAGAATCTGTTTCACTTGGCTTAAACAACTCTCTCTCTCCTGTGTAGTCTAAAGCTCCATCATTAAAAATCCACTGGGAATTGTTCTGACCACCAAAAGTATAAACTTTTAGAAAAAGTGCCATTAACCCAAATGTTGTAGCAGAGCATGTGTCCCCATTTGTGGCCACAGTAGTCCCTCCTGCACTCTGATATACTGACAAACAAATTATGACAAGTTAGTTTGACCTCTAAAATCTTCTACTCTTTGATCAAATCTCTTCATATAACCGGAACAAATACGAATTAATCCATTGATTGAATAGAAACATTTGTTGTTCACTCCGGAAACTAGAAAAAAAGGTGTTTAATGATTCACTGCCTATCCAACAAATGCATTTTAGATTTATTTTGAATAGTGCTGCGCGCGTGCACGTGACTACGTCGCGAAAATATTTAAATAAAGCTCATTTGAACATTTCTAAAGGTAATGTTCAG
>JARVLU010000103.1:11184701-11199071 GCA_031762415.1 Simpsonichthys santanae | reverse complement strand
TGAGGGAGCAGATATAATAAGATAATTTCTTCTTCTGCTTCCTTTCATTTTATGTTTTTTTTTTAATATATTTTTTTTTCTGTAATTGTATTGTGTTTTATTGAAATGAAATGAATAAATAAATAAACAAACAAACAAACAACAAACATTTCTTAACATAAAAATACCAGAAAATTACCAATTGTGTTAATTCAATGAGCACAAAGATAGGTCATTTTTAGTGTTACCTTCTTGTCAGTCTTCTCAGGAAGCTGCCAGCTGTTAGCTTTCAGGTGGTAGAGCTCATCAAACTTCATGCTTATGTCTTCTATTGAAAGTTGGAGAAGATCCCAGAACCCTGCAAGGTCCTGTGCTGTTGGTCTTGGGTTGGCATTCACATTCTAATTTAAGAAAAAAAAAAAAAAAACACCAAAATTATTTATAATTAAAAAAAATAATAATAAAGTATGCTTTCAAATTAAATTAGAATACAAGACAATCTTTTATTGAAGGTTTGACTTCAGAGATAATCCTGTAAACAGCAGCCAGCTTGGATCAGTTCACAACAAAGAAAAGATTTGTTCCAGAATCAAACCAATAAAATCCAACCTGCTTTTTGTTTGACCAAATACCAAAGCTACGGTACTTACCAAATTCTCATTGCAGAGCCCTCTGAACTGCTCAAACTTCTGTGAGATGAGGAGCTGTGCACTGCCTACTGCACTGCGAATTGTCCCCAACACTGCAAAACATTTAAAAAAAAAGAAACAACTCATGAATGATATAAATGCTATAATCTACATCAGGACATGTGTAAGGGATGCAGCTGTAGACCGTTAATGAGGATTTATTTCAAAATGTGTAATTAATCATTCCATGACTGAGAATAATTTGTTTACACATTCTTCCAGAACTCAATCTTGACTTTTCAGTTCAGCTGTTTTATACTCAATATTTGCATGTAAATAGAAATATATTATTAAAGGAAGCCTTTTAAAAGCAGGAGTATTATCGAAAATCCTTTACTGCAAGTCATATTCCCTCATTTATATTTTAGATACAGTAGAGAATGATCTGTCTAAACAGCCTGAGTGGGGTTCTGGGGAATGAAAACAAATGGATTCCACTGTGGCTCTATTACCACTAAAACAAAGCGTACTCCCAGTTTAATGCTCTGCAGTACTTGAGTCAATGCAGTGATGGGTGTGTCAAGCTTTGTCTCATCATCCAAACCAAACTGGGATGAGACATTACCAAGTCCCCTGTGTGTAAACTTCAATAACAGGCACGTCCATTCTTCCTGGTGCTGTCCTAATAAGTCATGTACCAAAATGTATTTGCCATCTCTCCCCCTCAGTTTACGTTACATCATTTTCTGCCTTAAATAACTGAACTGGGTCTCCATGTCACTGAGGAACAAAAATGTAGCTGCTGCAAAAGTTTATATACAAGTGCTGCAGCACACAGAGCTGCTCTGTCAGTCTGATCCCTAAACTGTTTACTACTTAAATATTTTCCTAATTAGAAGTTTGGTAAACACCGATAACACTAATATGCATGTGTGAATGCTTACCCTCCTCTGAGAGCTTATTGTCTTTGGTTTCCTGCTCCATCTGCTGACACCAGCCCTCCATGCGGCCTGTTTCAGCCTGCAGTAGCTTCAGAAACCAGTTGCCATCTCTGAGACATGCTGGCGTACTGGCGTGAACAGCATCACACTGCAAGCTGCCATTTCCAGACTCTAAACTGGGATCTGGTGGTGGTAGAGATGAGGGGTCTAAAGCTGGATCCAGTGTCACGGCAGGAGAGTTGGATATCCTTGATGGTGCTAATGTGTGTTTAAGGAGTTGCTGTTCCATGGCTTTGTCCTGTCCGTTGGTTGCGGTGGTGTTCACAGTCTGACTGTTGGTGCAGTTGGTTGTGTTTTCTGTGGGTGCGGCATCCTGCAGCTGAGGCTCAGTTTCTGTATTTTGTCTGGAGGCCATGCTGCTGTCCCGGCTCAGACTGCAGAGACATGCATAAATATCAGCTTCTGAACAGCTCAAAGTAACAATTTGAGGTTGACAAGTTTATTTGAAAGATAGTAAAAATGGATAATTATTCACTGCAGCAATGCACTAAAGGTATGGACACAGAAGAGGAGACAGGGAAAATAAGCAACAAAAACAGTCAAATAAACTACTGGCTTCTAAGATGAGGATCATAAAAAAGAAGCACACAGTCAAAATGTGATTAAAATAAAAATTATAGAACATCGTACTCATTTAAATTAACAGCTTCTCACTAGTTTCGAGTAACTAGTGTCAAAACACAAGTAACATAATATCAATCAAAACACCGTTTTGCTGCTAGGCTTACTGGTAAATGACATTTTACGATTACTGTTACAAAGTCAACAAACATGAGAGTGTATAGTTACAGAGGGAGAGGCATAAGAGGAGCTGAAGTGCTTGGATGAAAAAACGCACACAAAAAAATAATTGCAAATCACATTCACACACCTGGACGCTTCCCAACATAAATACATTCCTAAATATCAAATAATAAACTGTTAAATATCAAATAATAAACTGTTAAATATCAAATTACAGTATAAATTGTTAAAAATTAAGCAGTTGGGGTTAGAAACCTTTCACTGGAGACTTTTGAAAATATATCTTGTGCTGTGCTTTATACTTTAGTTCAAGTTAAGTTTATTGTCATTCGCATCACATGTGGTACATGAGGTGGAGCAAAGTTATGTACTCTGGATCCCAGTTACATCAAACAATAACAAAAATATAAAGTGCAAAAAAAACAGTATAAGGATCTAAGATATACACAGATATATGCTAAATGAATGCCAACTGTACACTAAAAGATCTAAAATAGATGCTAAACACTAAAACAAACCTGCTTAAAGCAACATGCCTGCCTCTGAAACTCATTTTGTTTATCAGATACAAACAGCTGTACTTACGGCCTGCCGTTCTCAACTTGAACTCCAATTGATTGAAACTTTAGCGGTGTTGACAGGAGTAATGGCTCTTCTCTTGGAACTGGAAGAATACAATCCACCTAAAATGTTACAAACACAACAAGGTTATTCAGCAGTTCACCCTAGAAGATCAGATGCCATCATAAATAAATAATGGACTGAGTGTACCTGGACTCCAATAGAAGACAGCTTCCTCTTGGGTGCAGTTGGAGGCTGTTCTAGGGTGATGCTAATGTTCACAATGTCATTTTGGGACTGGGTAGAAGTGGAAGTGGTGGTGGTGGCAGCAGCAGCAGCAGCAGTAAGAGTGGTGGTAGAAGGGAGATCACGGGGAGCTGGAATAGGGGGCCCAGAGCTTGCAGCAGGTGCAGTTGTTGCAGCAGGGGCCGTTAGTGACTGGGTCACCTTGGCCAGGCTGCTCATGCGTATGCTACAGAGACTGTCAGACGAGTTGCTGCGTCCTGACTGGCTGTTAGCCTCACTGCCTTGGTCCTGCTGGTCAAGGTAAGTGTCTTGAGCAGATTCTGTGCTGCTCTGCAACGTCACCGAGATGAGAGGCTTGGAGGTGATGCGAGGTGGGACTGGAGGAGCCTTTCTATTGCCAACTGCTTACAAGAGACACACACACACACACAAAATAGATTGAGACAAGCCATTTGGCACTGGAGACTTTAGAATGAAAAAGACCTATGCAAACTTAAGCCAGACAGTGCACACGAGGTGCCAAACCATAAAACCATTAACAAGTTTATCTTAAAAACAAACATGTACTTTGCCCTTTATTGCTGCATGTATTAAGCTTTACTGACAACTACCTCTGTGCTTCCCTGAGATAAGTTTCTGCTGGTTGCTGTGGTCCACTGACGTCAGTTTGTCTCTGGGGATCTTCTCTTACATGCCACACCTTTACAGGCCTTTTACTCTGGAGTCTCTTCTGCCATCACTGCTAACAGTCCTCTTTCATGTGACCATAGAAGTACAGTCATGCATGGTAAGACTCAAAATATTGTTCAACAGTTCTCCTGTGATTTTTTAAATGTGAACTGGTGCATGAAATGTTTAATTATAATTAGATGGTATAAAATAAATAACAGAAAATAATAAAACTTTGACAACTGATATGTGTTATTTCTGTTCCACAACATTAAACTAAACTACTAGCAAATACATTTTTTTTAATCTTTCACTCATGTTGCCACACGTTACTTTCTTATTTCACTTGTGTACAAAATATACAGTACTCAGTTTTGTTTGACGAATTAGTAAAATTATACTAGTACAATCTTCTTGTGGCAACAACTACACACCCAATGCCATTTTATTTATTTTTGTCATTCTCCAACCTAGAGATTTTTTTACTCCTAGGTAAACTAAGTCTAGTAATCAGATAGAACATGTTTACAAGAGTACAATAGTTATCTAATATCTCAATCTGAACAAAACATTCAGATAAAATACATTTCCTGATGTCAGAACTTAAACAAAAGCCTGTTTGCAGTAAACAATAGCTAATTAAATTAGGGAACATTTTGATCTTAGTTACATTACATGTAAACATTTATCTTTACCACACTATTATATCCTGCAAAAAGAATCATGGCGTCTTACAACAAAAGCTGATGTTTCACAGGCAGTGTGGTAGGCTCTGGCAGAATCCATGAAAAACAGGATGGACAAGAGGGAAACCAGAATAAAGTGCTGTGTTTGACAGATGTACCGTAGGTAAAATAAAAGCTCTGTGTGGTTGCAAACGTCACTGAGGACAAGAGGAACACGTTAGGCTCAATGGGATTAACCTGTCTAAATAAAGGTTGAATGAAAAATAAAAAGCTATCAAACTACTGTATATGGTCTGTCATATGTAAAACGAAATATTCCACAAGCAACTCCTTTCATAGAATAAATTTAGTATATTTTCTTTTAAGTACAAGGTCATCAGCTGCAACTGTAAACAAAACCATTAAAACAGTTGTTGGTGGAGTTCTTTTTGTCTGGTGACTCAACCTTTGTAATTAATTCAACACATACTGAAATAATAAACCTCCATTAAACTGACCTACTCCTAGATTGTTTGGTGACTTCAGCAGTTACAAGTATTTTTCCTATTTGGGGTGATGTTATCCAGTTATAACCCTGTGTTTTAGAAAGCAATCCTTTGCAGTCATAAATGTTGCTCAAAACAAACAAAACAGAGCTAGACCAGCTAACTAAGTGAAATTATTTCCTGCACTGATCCGAGTTTACAGATGAAACAGCATCTACTGGTACAACAGTAAACAACTTGTCCTCATCTTAATCTACCCATACTTGCACTTTTTGCCTTTTAAAACCGCTGAAGGTGTTGTTTCCCATTACACAACAATGTGGCACCATCAATATACTGCAGCCCTCTTCAAAATGTTCAGCACAGATATGCATTTTAAACTGCTAGCTGATGAGCAACAGAAAGAGTTTAAAAAAAAAAAACAGTAGCTGATTATACCAGTGATACACAAAATATTTGTTTTAAAAATAGATGACTAAGTACTTCCAAGCTTAGTACTTCAGCTCAATGAGCATTTTGTGTTTATTCTTTCTAGCAGTGGTTTCGGTCTAGCAAAGTACACCAACACCCTGTAATTCTGAGGGCACCACACTTCCATCAGCCAGTGACGCAAAGAACCAGTAAAGCTTTCATTAAATCCCACCAACATATACAAACACGACTTTGGAATTCAGTCCATGAAACATATCCTATAAGCTACTCTAGTCTGCAGTGATAATCTGACCTCACAAAATGCTGACTTCTCAAAGACAAAAGATAACGTTTATTCCAAATGAATGAAGCACTTCATGCAACACTTATCACATAGATAAGTTACATTAACAAAGTGTGACCCTGTAAAAATCAATGGTTCTGTTGCATTCATTGTATACAACATCCCATTGTGTCAGATCTATAGTCAATAGTCAAATCAATGTCAAATGTCCTGCAAGATCTATGCTCATACTCAGATTCCATGAATATTTGTTGTCTTTACATATAGTTTACAATTTAAAATTTAGTTGATTTTAGATTAGAGGACCGAGTTGTTTAGCTCTGACATAGGTCATTTATATCATATCAGCTCTGAATTTCTGATTTTAGATTTTTTTGTTTGTTTCTTCCACCGATTCCTTTTTTAATTACTTAATATTTAGTTTTTTTTTAATGTGAACTCAATGAGCTGGACTGAGCTCATCAGTGAACTGGATGTGGCCCTGAATCATCAGCCGAACAGTCCTGAACTAAAATTATATTAGTATACTTAATGCCTTTCTAAATTGTAAATCTATCGCAACATTTATCTACTGTTTTTCTTTAAACTTTTTTTCTTAAGTTCAGTTACTGAGAATGAATGTCTACTACGGTAGTTTAACAGAATAATGTGACCAAGATCTTATTACAAAGCTCATCTAATACATCATGTGTACCAAAGCTGTCAATTAATACTCGTTTTGAGAAGGCCTTCTCTTCCTTTGACAAAAATTAAGATCAATTCCATTATTAATACCACTATTATCAAATTGCTAAACTGTGTAACATATGGACTCCATGCAGTCTGACTCATAATGTGCACTCAGTCCATCAGCAGGTATAGCTGAGAGATATCAGATGACTACTAATGTATCCTCCACACCTCTTTAACATCTCAGAGCACATAACTTAAGTTCTATCAGTGAAATTGGTTCTCTTCTTCCTTCCTTTGATAAAAAATGTTACCAATTGAATTTTTATGTTTGTGAATGTATTTATTCAGTGCCCTCTGCCCTGAGATAACTTATGTTTTGACTTGGTGCTATAAAAATACTGAATTGGAAACAGAACTGAACTGTTACTGAAACTGTTTGTATGACCATTTGCTGAAGCCTAATGTAACCCATTATGATATTATGATTAGGGGTTTCAGTTTCTATAAGTCTTCTAAAGCTTCTGTAAAATAACTTTGAGCTATATTCCAGTGTGTTAATTAGATACTGAGTGTGGTTTCCACTCAAATCACTAAGATCAACATACATTACCGTAAAACAAACCCCTCATTGGCTTTTATAAACACTGCAGATTAATGTTGAAGACATTTTGTAAAATCTAGCCTAGTATGATTTTTAAAAATACAAAGAGGTAGTGCACATTTTTTCATCTCCTGTGATTCTTTGTCTAACTTGATGACCGAGTCAGTATTAAAAGTTTAAGACTAAGCAGCTAATGTGAAAACACGACAAGTGTTTTCAGCCCAAATATTGTACAATGGGTTATTTTACAAGGTTTTTTTTGGCTATGAAACTGCCTTTTTAAAACTTGTAACATTTCTAAAAATGTCTGTTATTACACAAGTACACAATCAAGTCAATCAAGTAATTTGTAAATGACAAATTAGTTTACTTGTCACCATCCAGCCATTATCTTTAACCACTTCTTCCTTTTTGGGTTGTGGGGATCATTGTAGGTAGAGCTGTTGCCTCTCAGCAAGTTCGCAAGATCAAATCCCAGCCAGGGGGTCTTTCTGGGTAGAGTTGGCATGTTCTCTCCGTGCATGTATGGGTTTTCTCCAGGTACTCCAGTTTCCTCCCACAGACCAAAAACATGCATGTTAGGCTAAGTGGTAACTGAATTGTCCCTTAGTGTGAGTGAGTGTGTGAATGGCTGTTTGTCTCCATGTGTCCCTGTGATGGACTTGTAACCTGTCCAGGGTGTACCCTGCCTCTCACACAGTGATGGCTGGACATACATGGGCCCCAGTGACCCCTGCGACCTGAAAAGGAAGAAGCGGGTAAAGATAATGGATGGATGTAAAATACATGTACATCTCAAGGATAAAATAAATATATTTGAGGACATTTAAAAAACAGTTAATAAAAAAGTACATATTGGCCTTTCTTGTACACACTGACTAATAAAATGATGCTCTTTAATGAGATGCATGTCTGTCGCTGAACTTACTGTGAAACTACAGCTGCTCAGCCCATTCAGTCCAGAGATTACCTCATCAATGAGCAAGACAGGAGAGGGTGTAACACTGTGGAGGATGATTCACATGGTAATGCATAGGCAAACCATGCTGTGTGTGATGTAGCAATGGACAGACAAACACACCTTGTAACAACAAACCAATTTTAATTTGATGAAATCCAACAGCTTGTTTAACAACTGGTAACTCTACCTTGCCACAATTAATTTATCACCAGAGTCAGTGAACATACAAGTAGTGCTGTTAATGTTAATGTGAATGCACATTTTCACCAACACATCCAGATAATGCTGAGAGAATGTGAGCTCCTAAAGCATCAAACAGTAGAGTAAACTCAACTATCAGATGAGTACCAACACAGTGTGGATAATGAATAAAAATGGAACATTTTACTGTGAAGTTAAAATAGTCACTGAAACAATGGCAACAAATTTAAAGTACTGTAATTGTTTTTATGTGAGCACCTACTTACACCATTTGACATAAAACTGGGACTGAACTGGTGTCACTTTAATGCTATCTTGTCAGAATCTCATACTGTGCTGTAACACTTAAGCAGGAAGAAAAACAGCATGCATTACAATTTTATTTGGACTTTGTATGTAGCACAAAAGATCTAGACAGTATCTACTATAAAAGCAACCTGGGTTTGTTTTATCTTTCTAATATGAAATATTTTCTCCTGGAATAAGAAAGTTTCTTATGTCTATTACATAATATGTGGATAATAGATGGTGTTGCCTGATTGGGTGCTTTCCATTGTTATAAATATGTACAGTATAACCAAAGTCACAAGTCAAACTGCTCCTTGGAATAAAGCATTTGGTGACTATAAAACTTTCAGCATTCTGTATAATAAAGTAGATTCTATCTAAGGAGATGAACTTTGGGACCAGCCCTGATTTGTTCATGGTTAAATACGATGTAAATTATCATCTGGTGGGCGTCCCGTGTAATGGGCTGTCATTAAATGAGCACTGTAATTAAAACTGGGTCCCTGAGCGTCGGTGCCCAGGGGCCCCTGAATGGTACTCCTCCTCCTGCCTAGTTTAGGGTGATTCATAGCTTCCTTCTTGATGCCTTTCTGGAAACTCATCACTGTCACATGTTAAGGCTACGATGAGAGAGAAAACATAGATTTACTTCATCTAAACGCTGAAATACTGTACACCCGAAAGACAAACGCTAGCAGTCATTAAACTCTGTTCACTTCGTCAACTCGAGACACCGGCTTTTTAGTTTATTTCCACGATTCTTTGTGTTTCTGTAAGTTAGTACTTAAATATTGAAATTTTTGGTGTTCTCGTTTAACAAACTACGTTAAACAGTTCCACCTAGTTACCATAACTGGCTCTTTTCTTAGCGAAGCTGTCCCAGCATCGTGTCCACATCAGCTCCCATTAGCAGCAGCTACACCACACGGGGCATTTAACCGAGTCTGGCCCGAGGCATTACGGTAACTGATACCAGCGAAACAACAAAGAGACGGCTTTTTGCCCCTTTCCCACGGCTCTAACAGCAACAGCCACAATACAGCCTCCTAGCTGCCTCGGCTGGTCCGTCATTTTTTACGTCTAACCTCCTTTATTCATCCACATTAGCTTGCTAGTTAACCCACCACACCATTAGCTCACGTTAGCTTGCGGTTGCTCAACTACCGATACCGGTAACAGTCGGAACACTAACGGTCAGTCGTAAAAAGGCGAAAGGGAACGTCTTACTGTGCTGTGGTTGACACGGAAATCTTTAATTTTTCTGTTCATTCATCAGAGGCGGCCGAGCCACAGACTGTGTCTCGCTGCTGGATACAAAACGACGCTGTGAAGAAAAGATTTGAGGTGCACGCCCTTAACGACGAGGATTGGAGTCTACGTTTTCTCCGTAAGCAACGTACGCAAAGCGATTGGATAATTCCGGAGCGCGAGGTAATCGGGAATGGATGTGATTGGCTAAATCGTGGAGGTGACGTAGATTGTGAGTCTGTCGAGGGTAGGTGCGTTTTCTTTTCGGCGGTGACACCGCGGGAACTGACTCAAGTCTAGACACAATAAAAACAACCATAAATCCTGTCTATTGTGATCTATTGTTCCAGAAGAAAGGAGCTGTACTCGATCTGAGCCAGTTCCCGTCAATGCTTTTATTCATTTGATCCATATTTAAACTTAATTATTACCAAGGCCTTCTACCAATAAATAAATACCGGTAAATAAATAAAATAAAAAAACTGCGACCAAATACAAAATGAGTAAAACACAATGGGTTTTGCACATCAGTCAAATTAGGTCAGCCTACTGGAAAACAACAGCCTGTTTGTTGTGCCAGTTACAAACCTTAAAAATAATCTGAAAATGAACATACAGTAATTTAAAAACAATTACATGATTTCATGTTTGTTTCTATGAGGCAAAGCCATGTTTTCTATGCTAAAACACCGCTATTCTGGTTCTATGTCAAATTAACGTTTTTGTTTGTTTATGCAGCATCCGAAGCAACTTCTGAATAAAAGTTATCTTTAGTTAGACTCCAATATACATTTTTAAATTCAACATTCTGCTCACAAATTAATTTTTTCTTAATCTCTTAATGAATCCTGTTTATTGTATTTGAAAAATGATGATTGTTAAGGTCAGTTGTGGAAAGCTTTTGATCAATTAGTTGTTCTCAAAGAGATGTACAGCCTGAACAAAATCACTTGAAACTCAATTTTCTAGTCTACACTTTTGCAAATATAAAATAAAAATAAGTTTGATATCATGAGAATATGTATATCAGAAAATATAATCAGAAATTGTTAATGGCATTGTAACTAAATACAAAAAAACATTGGGGAAAAATATTTTAGATGATTCTTAGCTACTGTAATTTAGATCATTCACATTTTTGCCAGGACTGCAATAGAGTCTGTGAGTGTTGCAGTTAACTATATATTTTATGTGTCAGTCGGTAGGAAATTATTTATTATTTGAATTTATTTTAGTTGTACTAAATAATGCATCAATAACACCTAAAATGAAATTATACTCCTACAGTATAATGTAATATAAATAACATCCATCCATCCATCCGTTATCTTTACCCTCTTCTTCTTTTTTGGGTCGCGGGGGGTCACTAATGTCCATATCCAGCAGTCCTTGTGTGAGAGGCAGTGTGGACACCCTGGACAAGTCTCCAGTTCATCACAGGGACACAAACGAGACAAACAACCATTCACTCTCTCACTCGCACTAGGGACAATTTAAAGTTACCAATTAGCCTAACATTCATGTGCATGGAGAGAACATGCAAACTCCACCCAGAAAGGCACCCAGCTGGGATTTGATCTGGCAACCTTCTTGCTAAGAGGCAACAGTTCTATTAACTGAGCCGCAATGCTGCCCATAAATAACATTATTCATAAAAATTCCCCTAAATCAAATTAAAGTCTTTGAACAAATTGTGAACATGTACATGGTAAGTAGGGCAACATAATGGCACAACTGGTAGAGTTGCTGCCTCTCAGTGAGCAGGTCTCTGGCTCAAATCGCGGTCCGGGGGCCCCTCCAGTTGGAGCTTGCATGTTCTCTTTGTGCATGTGTGAGTTTTCTCCAGGTACTCCAGTTTCCTCCCACAGACCACAAACATGCATGTTGTCCACTGCTGTCATCCCTCTTTGTCAAAATCACATCTCTCTTGTAGATGAGTCCCCGAGGCTCAACGGGATGAACCTGAATAAATAAAGGTTGAATGCATATTGGCTGATTGGTAGCTCTAAATTGTACTTAGGTGTGAGTGAGAGAGTTGAATGGTTGTTTCATTTGTGTCCCTGTGATGGACTGGAGACCTGTCCAGGGTGTACTCCACCTCTCGCACAGTGACTGACAGTTGGACTTGGGCACCAGTGATCCCCGCGACCTAAAAAGGAAGAAGCGGGTAAAGATCATGGATGGATGGATACATGAAGCAAAGCTCAAAAAAGAGATGCTAATCAGGTCTGCACTGCAACCATCTGCTGTTTGTGCCTTTCTGGATTGTAACATATTCTATCACGTATTTTTCATTCAAACATGTTCTATGTGTGCTCTGAGCTTGTGAAATGACTCATAGATTAATTATTCTGAAAACAACTGTGTAGGGGCAGGGCAGCCAACTTGGGACCCAAAGGTCCTAGGTTCAATTCCCAGTCAATGCACTTCTCGTGGTGTCTCTGAGCAGGACACTGTATCCCAGGTGCAATGGGTTAAATGCAGAGAACCAATTTAGTCTTTGTATGGGAAACATACAATGATGACAACACATAGCACTTTATATATATATATACAGTATATATATATATATATATATATATATATATATATATGGTGTAGTTTATCCTTGTATCTTCTGTGAACTAGTTTTTTCTTTGTAAGTGTCCATATGTTTTTAATTCTATATTTGCTCATTGGTGATTACATATATTTATGTTTAGACTATTTTATGATACAATATTTAAGTCCCCAGATAATATTTTGTGTGCTTTTTTTTTTTTTTTTTTGCACAATCCAACCTTTTCTGCTAAGGGAAAAGATGCAAGGAGTAAAGCATTATGTGCACCATTTTCAACCAGGCTCTGAACCTATGTGTCCACTGTTAAATCACAACTTTTATTTTTATGTTATAAACACTGGACTCCACACAACATGAACAGTTATCGCCCCTGGATCTTCTCTGATGATGCAGCCATTGTTGGATGCTGCACTGGACTGGTCCACCTACTCAAATGTCAGAGGAGTTAGAAGAGCCGAAGTTGCCTTCATCTGTTGAGGTGACTGAGGAATCTCAGGGGTGTGCAGGTCAGTGTTAAATAGATCTGAAAGACACTTACATTTTTTAACAGCCTTGTGCAGAGAAAACATAACCTTCGAGAAAGATGACACTGGACAAGCTGGTCAGGAAGGTGGGAGGAAGTCGTTAGCAGCACTAAAATCCATCATTGACAACCATTCTCATTTCTTGTGAGTGCCCTCAGCAGCTCCTTCAGCAGATGACGGCTGAAAGATCATTCAAATGAGCTGCTATATAACACCTGCATGACTCAAACTTTAACTGGTCGCTGAATTTTTTTTCACACACATTAGCCATGTTGTACTTTTTAAAAATGGATTAATTTACACTGTATACATGTTTATTCACATGCGTGTTAAAATAAACAGGTAGTCCTCGGGTTACGACGGTCTCGAGTTACGACGTTTCTCACTTACGACGCACCTCCCATCGACTTTGAATAGCCTTTTTTCGAGTTACACACAGCGCGGTTTCTTTTGTTTGTGGGGTGTTAATACCTTTCCCTTTAAGACCCTGTGGACTCCTCCCACTCTCTGGCATCCATTTTGTTCTGTGAAACAACAACGTGCGCTGGAGGAGCTCATTTTGTTTGTGCTCCAAGGTCTTGCAGCCTGTAAAAATAGCAGCAGCTCTTGTTCTAATAAACTTTATTGGTTGGACTTGCCTGTAAACACTCCTAACTGAGGTGGATTGGATTTTAAAGAAAAAAGAGAAAGAGTGATGGCAGAGGGATACAGGTACAGTTCTTTTTTTTTATTTTAACTGTTTTATTTCATTATGAAATGTACTGTGCAGTATTTTATGTGTTTTTTGATAATTATGTAGGGCACTGTGCTAGCTAACTGCTTGGAAATACAGCACTGTACATGTTTAAGGTACAGAATGTACGCTGGTTTTGTGTTACGTTGAAAAAAATGTGTTTACAATGCCGTTTACCATGCATGTTCCGACTTACGTCAAATTCGGTTTTCGACGCCCGCGCAGTAACGGAACTCCGTCGTAAGTCGAGGACTACCTGTACTGCAAATCAGGTTCCAGTACCCGACAGGGTTTCTTCAGGATATCTGCTTTAACTAACTAACAATGACGGATTGTCCTCGGTTGTACTACTACTGTAGTTATAAACTTATTAACACAACCTAGGTTTTCTGGTTATAGATCTGGGCACGTTCATCTAAAACTGTACGAGCTGCATCAGAGAACAGAATAACAAACATAAAGAAAGAAACAAAAGTAAAACAGAAGAATGCTGAACACACACATGACTAATTTACCCACATTTTTAAAACATGAGCATATATAACTGTTGCTATTTCTGCTTTAAAAGTGCAGCAATTGCTGTTTTCTATTGAGTCAAAGAAGTTTTAGTATGATTTTATACCTTTTTTCACATTTCTTTGCATTAAATGATAATTAAAAAATAAAATATATTTTAGTTTTGTGATTTTATTCAGTCTCTCAAGCATTTTGCAAGATATTTGATGAGCATGTACACTCAGGCAGTCTGGTGAATGCACTCACTTTATGATTAAACCGTGACAAAACATTTTAGAAGTACCCTGATGCATGCTCAATAATCCAGGTAGAAAAATCTAAAAAAGCTAAGTCTGGTCCTCTGGACATTCA
>JARVLU010000103.1:11139205-11154593 GCA_031762415.1 Simpsonichthys santanae | reverse complement strand
TAGATAGATAGATAGATAGATAGATAGATAGATAGATAGATAGATAGATAGATAGATAGATAGATAGATAGACAGAACATTTCATTGTTGACCTTGTGTTAACCTGCATGTGACAAATAAACAATATAACTACAGCTGATTAGATTTTGAAATCAGTCTAATTTGATGAAGATGGTTTTTACTCATTTCCATCTGCAAAAGCTAATTTGATGCAAGTGATGATGTTTCCATGCAAGTTTGTCATTTACTCTAAAACTCTGCTTTGAAAGGCAGCGAGCAAGTTCAAGTTGTGTGTATTTGTCATGCGCAGGTTAACATTACGAAATGCTCGATAACAAGAACCGACTTGATTTGTTAAAGAACAAATAACAAACAAACAAGAAATACTAAAACTTGTAATAAGAGTACAAAATAACCTACCAAAAAGTGAAAAAGTAATTACCGGTAACAAGGTCCTAAAGAGAATACTGTATAGTTATCAACAACATGGTAATTTAATTTAATGGTGCAAGCAGAATGAATTTGTATGAATAAGTGTTTCAAGCTATATTGTATATTGCACATAACTAACATAAACTACACATATTGTGTGACTGGTAGAAACAATGAGATTGAATTATGATGGTAAAGTGGATACATATATACTGTATCATACATGATACAGCCACATAGTGTAGCAACAATAAACATATTAGGTGTCACAGCTAATATTAGTTGATTTAGTTGTCACAAATGAGGCTTGGTGCAAAGTTATTGCCAGTTGTTTATGGAGAGTTCAGTAATCTGACAGCTTGTGGATAATAGCGTCCTTTAGTCTTTTTGTACATGATGACAGACTCCTGTATCGTCTGCATGAGGGTAGTATACAGAAGAGTCCTTGTGCTGGGTGGGTGTGGTCCTTAATGATGCTGCCTGCTTAATGCAGACATCGACTGTGGTAGATGACCTGGATGTTGTGGAGACTGTTTCCAGAGATGTCCTCTGCAGTTTGCATGATCCTCTGTAGAGCTTTGACTGGTGCAGTTCCCGTACCACCCTGTGACGCGGCCTCACTCTATGTAATATGCATTCCTGCAAAGGATGCTTGGCCTTTTTTTGTTTGTTTTGTCGTTTTGTATACGCGCACGCATCTGTTCGATGAAAGCTTCAAGGCAGCAGCTCCTTCTGTGCTGGCATGCCTCTGCTTCTTTTGGAAATGAAAAGCATTATTCAGCAGTCAATATCTAATTTCCCTGTTTTTCCAGGTAGAACAAATAGGAGAAAATACGCTTTCAGCTTTCCTCACAACCCGCCTCTTTCAGGAAAGTGCCTTTCATTCATGCTCTTTTTCTTGCTGCTTTTCATGTTAACTTTATTATCATTTCTTTCCTTTTGTTTTTTTGTCTCATATAGGGCAAATGTTTTAGCACACAAAGACTCAAACCCAATCTGTGTGAATAAATCAGAAGCTCACAACTGAGTATAAATTATTTCTGCTTCTAATTCTTACAACAATCACACATGCAGCCAGTCTTTTCTGCATTAGACACTGCTAATGTTCAGATTATGGTCTTTTTGTGCAAGCTCTTATGCAGGTCAGATTTACTAGAAGTCAGATAGTATAGTAACCTCCTTAAAAGCATCTGCATCAGATTATTTAGGGTTTGTGCATTTGAATTTTGGCACCTGCTTGTTTCATGCCCTGGTTACATGCACATAAAAACTGATGGAAAAAAGAAAAAATACATGTATTTGGCGTAAATAAATAAAAAATACCCAGTGTTCCCAGTAAAACTAAAAAGACATAATTATTGTGATATTTAGCAGCAAAGCAGCTCTAAGACAGAAGCTGGTGAATTTTGAGATTTAAAGACCAACAAGTCAAACATGAAAATCTGAATAAACATAATTTCTTGATTGAATTAATTCTCTTATCAAAAGGCAAACACAGGAAGGTTTTTGCTTGTGTTTGTATTTTCTGTGTGTCTTTTAGTGTTTTTCTCTTAGCCAAATTTCTCATAAAGCATGGAGCAAATTTGAATGAAACTTGAAATAAGAAAACACTGAACATATTTCTTAAACACTAATTTTTTAAATGACCCTGATTCAGGAGAGCTTGCACAACTAACTGACCCTAAAACACTAAAATATCATAACTCCACCAGGAATACAGTTGAAATCATCTGAGACAAATCATCAACACATTCTGAGCACTAACAAATTCCTCTTTGTTTAAAAATATGCCATTAGCTGTTAGAAATCCACTTTGACCATTAATAAAACAATCCATGAACTACCAAAGAGAGTTCATGGAACTGTCAAGTATTATTGAATATACAAACACAGGCGACTACATTTTAAAGCCAACCCGATTCAAGACGGCTGCTGAGCAAACAACAAGCAGTACGTCATATGATACCTCCTGTCGAGAACAGATTTGACTCATAAATGTTTGTAGTTTTGGAGTTAAGTGCTCTGGAAGTGAACAGGGAATGTCAGTAAAACTTTATGTTCTAGGTGCCTTTTTTAATATTTCATTTTGTATCCATGACCAGGGGCCATGACGGAGCCACGGGGTGGCCAATGGTGACCATGGCCACTATAAATTAATTTTCAGCCACCACAATCATTTAAAGAAACCATACCTTTATGCAATAAAAAAAAAATAAAAAATAAAAACTAGAAACATAGAGAACATCTGTGGACCCTTTTCAAAGTGGACCGGCTGAGGGACACTGTAACATCTGTATCAGGACTATGGAAACCATCTGGAAGTGTTCAGGGACAATCTCGCTGTCTTGTCGTCCTCCTCCCCTGCTTGCTGAGGTAGATTTTTTTTTCTACCTTAGTGCATCAAATATTTACTTATGTAGATAAACATAAATGTTTAAAAACCCATTAATATACACCAGAATGCAGGACATGTTGTCTACTTTATTCAACATTTTCTGGGGGAGGACCCCCATCCCCTCCACCAATGTGTCCCCACACAGACTTTACATATCCTTCTAATGCCGATGGCCGCTGCCTTGTTCAAGCTGAGTCATTGTCAACACTGGGGGCTGAGCGCCCTTAAAGGGCAGTTTCTAGAATCGCCCCTGGTGACAGACATTTGGGTTTTTGACCCTGCAGCCCAATTTTCGAACGGAAACTTTTTTACCTGTAGATGCTGCTATACATCAAACTGGACGTCAGGAACTGACTTGTTTTTCAAGTTAATGGTCTCACAACATGCACACATGGACAGAGTGTATTTCCAATTCCCCCACTTTTCTCTATGATGGAGTATCAAAAATGTCTATATCAATTACAAACGAGGTAACATTTGATGGGGTAGTAGGTGAGAATAATTCATATTCATGACATCTTGCAATCCATCATCATATATGCATAGCTGTATTTTCAGAGTTTGACCAAAACAACTACTACCCTGACATTTCTTAACATACTGTAAGTAATAGCTTAAAACTCTGGCATAAAAGTTGGCAGATGAAATTAATTACTTTCAGAAATGCCTTTAATTTTCATCAATGTATAGTTCAGGTCTTTGGATGTTGGGTTTTCTGCACAATTAAAAAGTAACATACATGCAAAGTGAACTTTGAGCAGCCTCAGATGAATTGAATTCTGAACAAGTTACTGGCCACTCTGAGTAGTTTCAGAGTGGATTTGTGCTCAGCTCCAGTCTCACGAACAGTCGTTCAGCCGAACACAATTCTATAAACCTTTACACTTCAATCAGTTTTGCACTACATGATTGTTCCATTGACAATCAGAAATTGCTTCCATCATTTTCAAACCTGCTTCTCTTCGATAGCCACAGCCATGACTGTATGCATTTGTTTTGTGTGCAGAGTGAACCACCATTAGAAATGTGAGAGAAGTGCTGGGACAGAACCCTTCCAAGTCATAGAGCCAACAATAACAGGTATTGAGGCAAAATGGATCACTGAGACGAAACATTAGTATTTTTGCCCTACTTTTCCCAGAGCTTGTTAAAAGCAATTGTCTGGACAATCTGTCATCCAGCCTCTTAACGCCTCCCACCAGTGAGACTCGACATGCACAAATACCATCCGACGTTCCACGAGCGAGCGATAAACAAACTGGAACTGATCCTTCAAGTTTTGCAAATATATAGAACAAGGACACCTTCAAGCAAGTGCCAAAGGAATGAGGACAAACACTGCCATGTGTGTTTTTGTGTTAAATTTGTGCTCGGAGTCTTTCCCGTGCTCACATATTGTATGCAGCAGGTGCTCCGTGTCTTTCATTGTCGTGATCCAGACACCATAAAGTAAAATCAAACAAGAATTGGTGGTTCTTTTTTCTGCCAGCCTTAAAGAGAATTTCGATCAGACTCTGAGCTTCTGCTTTCTCTGTACATTCCTGGAGCTTTCATGGAAAATTCCCACAGACGACAGATCCACAAGCTGAAATAAAGCCTCTTACCGAGTCCCCTTCACATGTCAACTGCAACGACGGGATCAGGCTTAACACCTCTCGATTTTCTGAGACACCCCCGGCCCCGGCCCCAAGGAAGGTGCAGAGGGACCGTATTGCTTTTCTATCACTTCAGATCAGAAGGTAAATTGGCAGATAAGGCCATTGTTGATACTGTTGTTTCCAAGTCCTGCATGCAGGGAGCATTAGACTTCAGGTTGTGCAGATCATTATCTACAACAGAGCTTTAGGACCACGCTAAGAAAAAATTAAATGAAAGCCATAAAATTATGAGAATAAAGTCAATATTATGAGAATAAAGTCGTACAAGACTTTTTTTTAACAGCTCTCGTTTATTTTTTTTTATTTTTTTCCACGAGTCAGCTCCACTACACAACCTGTCAATCAATCCAGTGGGCGTGTCAACAAATTAACAATCTGAAGCTAAATGCTCCTTACCTGCAGAGAGCTGCGCTGCAGCCCATCAGAGCAAGACCTTACTGTAAGCAGGTTCAAAGTCCTGATACTGATAATAATGTGATGCAGATGTGCTGACAGATGAAGTAGCTCCTTATGTGTAAAACCTGTACCAAAGTAAAACTCAACAAGATGCTCAACATTCTTCATTTTACCACAGTTAAAATGGTAAACTGCTTTATCGTGTTGGAGTTCAGATAATATTACGACTCATTTCACTTCGGATTGGTCATTTGCCGACACGCCTACTGGATTGATTGACAGGTCGTGTTGTGGATCTGACTCGTGGAAAAAATAAATAAATAAACGAGAGATGGAAAAAAATATTGTACAACTTCATTCTCATAATATTATGGCTTTTAATTGTTTTTTCTTAGTGTGGCCATAAAAGCTCCATTGCAATTATCGCCCGCCATCAACAAGTGAAAATAGTGAGAATAATCTCTGTCTGAATATTTCTGGAGTAAACATAATTCAAGATGGCTGCCACAGCCAATTGATCAGCAACACAATGTGAACTTACTTAGATTGCAACAACAATCAAGGTCAAACCAGTGATTCCTCTCACATGAACTCCAAAATAAAAGAAGATATGGAGGGTTGGTGGTTGGATGCTCCTTAAAAACTGCCTCGAAAAGGCAGAGCTGAGTGAAACCTGGACGTGTGGAAAAATGTAGATGGAAAAAGCAGAAATTGATTGTAAAAATATTAAAATGCTTCTCTGGTCTGCTGCTCAAAGAGTAATCATGATAAATGCTTCTTGAGTTTCTCTCATTAAGTTTCCTGCGACACGCTCGCTTAGGCTTGCACGGAGATACAAAAGCATTTAATAATTATTAATTTGACTATTTTTGAACAAAACTAAGTCAGAGCCACGGCTTTTTGGGGGGAAAAAAAAGATCATGAGGGAAAAATAAAAAGTGTAAACAAGTTGTGAACGATGACATCATTGGGGTATTTATTCCCCTGTCAATCATTTACAAAATGTAATGAAATGCATGATAAAACAAAAGTTACTGTGATTTTTAAATTTAGATCAGAATATGCATTTACAGTTGATGGAGCTGCCGCCTCTCAGTGAACAGGTCACCAGATCGAATCCTGGCCAGGGACCTTTCTGGGTGGAGTTTGCATGTTCTCTCCGTGCATGTGTGGATTTTCTCCAGGTACTCCAGTTTCCTCTCACATACCAAATTATGCATGTTAGACTGATGGTAACTCTGAATGGTCCCTAGGTGTGAGAGAGTGAATGGTTGTTTCATTTGTCTCTATGTGTCCCTGTGTGTCCCTGTGATGGACTGGAGACATGTCCAGGGTGCACCCCCACATCTCAATGACTGCTGGAAATGGGCACCAGTGACCCCCATGACCTGAAAAAGAAGAAGCTAGTAAAGATGATGGAAGGCTGAATGAATGGATAGATGGATGGATGGATGATGGACACATTAATGGATTGATGGATGGATGGCTGGAAGGATGGATGGATCAACAGATGATTGAAGGAAGATGATGGATGGATGGATGGATGGATGGATGGATGGATGGATGGATGGATGGATGGATGAAAGTATGACTGGATGAATGGATGTATGACAGACAGATGAATGGATGGATGGATCAACGGATGATTGAAGGAAGATGAGGGATGGCTGGCTGGCTGGCTGGCTGGCTGGCTGGCTGGCTGGCTGGCTGGCTGGCTGGATGGATGGATGGATGGATGGTGCCACACCAACCAGGTGAAATAAAACTGTTTTGACCATTAAAGTGCATTTATTAAGGACAATTTAAACTGAGACACTCCTTTGCTATAATGTCGAGCAAACAAATAATTGTTTTTAAATGTTAATCTTGTCAAATTTCAAAGAGCTGCAACAGCGAGTCCTCCTGTGCGCACTTGCTTCACTCAGCTGGTGCAGGCAGAGAAACGCTGGAGAGCTAGCGGCTCTGGCCGTGATGGATGGATGGATGATTGGATGGATGATTGGATGGATGGATGGCACTGTGTCGCCCAGGCAAAATGAGCTGTTTTGACCATTAAATAAACGCATAATAAATGTGCCCCGCCCCTCGCACAGTGATTGCTGGATATGGGCACCAGCGACCCCCGTGACCCAAAATGGAAGGTAAAAAATAATGGCTGGATGATGGATGGATAATAAACATGACTTATGTTTTTTCCTCTTCATGGTGCTTTTTTAAATTTTATTTATTTTTTTGACTGACATGACTTATACTCCGGAGCAACTCATATGCTGGAAAATACTGTAATTTTTATCTAAGTTGAGGGCTTTTATGTGAATTGAAAGGACCTTGTTGTGTCTGTGTTTGCAAACCATCAACTTTGAAATCAAGCAAGACACTCCCTAAGGTGTTGTTTCTGATTCACAACCAGGTACAAATTTATTATGGAGAGTAAATCACATATCTGGAAGAAGGCTCTCAAGCTTCTCTTATATCTGACGTAAGACTTGAGCAGCAGAAGCTCAATCCATACTACAATTTTTAAAGACGTACTGAAGATGTACCTCAGCAGTTGGTGCAGAGTTGATGAACAGGAGGTGGACAGAATGTTCTGCCTTGTCAGTGAGGAGGACTAGTTTCAAAACGTATGCACTGTAGCTCCGTCTTAGGGGAGTGATGCACTTCTTTAGCCTCTGCTGCTAACTGACTGTTGACCGGCTCATCAGTCAGTGCTCTCCAGCTGGTCCGCTCCATGTGTGCATGACACCCAGGGACATGAAGCAGAGTGAATGTGGTTTAAGTGAGAAGTCCAAGAAGAGGAATGATGGACAGTATTTAGCCAGTGTGTGGCTGAAGTAATTTATTCTTGACTCTACTGTCATCTTGGAGCAGAGATGAGCGCGTAAGCCTACAGAGCAGGAGGAGTGGAAATAGAACATCTGTCTCTGGGATTACATGATGCACTTCAGGCTTTATGGCTGTAGTTTATGGGACACAGCTTTTTTTCATTTCAACTTATTTGCCACAAGCAAATTAAACTAAATATAGTGTAAATCTATCCAACTTTCCCTTGTTTTGACATAAAATGTGCACTTAAAGCAGAATCAAGAAGACTCCAAATGTCACATGCCACGTTGACTCATTTTCATCCACTGTCCACACTGCTGTCTGCTTTTTACTCTCAGAATATAATACACTGTATCTACATATTTAATTTCCCCTGCAATGAAAGGAAGAGCTGCTTCTTTATAAGAAGGAAGAACTTTTCTTATCCAATCAATTTATTTAAACTAATCATTTGAAAACAACTGGAGTTGGTCAAAGTGGTATACATAAAACAGTAAATTAAAAAAAGGTAACACCAAACACATAAAACCATAAAAACAAACAAAATAAAGTGATTACAAATTTGATAAGACATTAAATAAAACCATTAAAATGCAAAAATATAGCCATAGAGTACAAATGTGTTTTTAAAATGAGACTTCAAAACACTAATCTAATCCTAAATCTTCAATGAAAATTACTTTAGGATTAGAAAGGGCCAATCCTTGAGGTCTGAGATGCACAAATTATACAACTGCCTAAAACTAATAACGTGGATGTGTCACATTTTTGTTATTCTGTTTTTATAACTCAGATGGTAACAGGACAAGACGTGCAGGCGTTTTTGCTTTAACAGAAACTAAATGCTGTGCCCGTCATCGTTTCCAACTCATTTCTGAAGAACGGTCGCTGAATAAACTAGCTTCATTTCTGCACGAGTGAAACACAGACAGCCCCTCTCACTGATGTAATCTCACTCGTGCTCAATGTGGAATACAGGATGCACAGGGGAACGTGAAGTGCTTCTAATTCTACTTTACACTGAAGGAGTTCACTGTTTCCAACACCGAGGGACTCGTTGTTTTTAGTGTGTGTGGAAAAACTATTCTCAGCTGTTCAAACCTGTAGAAACATTATTCAGTAAATTATAAGAAGCTAAGAAGAAGTTCTTCTTTGTTAGGGCCTATTAGTGGGGTCTTTAGATGACATAAACCAGAAACTCCCAACCCACGATCAGAACTGAAGAAGCCTTTTGGATTAAATCTGGACCGGGTCATCCTGGTCCAGATGACCTGACTGATCATTATTGGATTTTGTACCTGGATGATTGAGCATGCACTTTGATGTCTTGAACCACTTTGGCTGTGGCTGCCTGGGAAGGGTCAACGGGGGGACAGGGCAGCCCCCAGAAACCATCTTATCACCAGCAAACTGATTGATCCACTAAAGGAGTTTACTGCTTAGTGGGGAAAACAGTTTACTGGGACTCCTCAGGCTGATGAAGCCCTCCGGATAGAGAGTGAAACGTCTTTACACAAACAAAAAAAATGTCCAGATGACCTGACTGACCATTATTGGATATTGTACCTGGATGATTGAGCATGAACTTTGATCTTTTGGATTAAACATATTCAAGAAACAAGAGAAGAAGTCCAGTTGCTTTTTAACCACTGATACTCATCATGTCCTGGATAACTGACTCTACACCAAAATATTCAATGAAGTAAAAAGTCAAATAAAATCAAACCACAACTACACCATAAATGTTATCAGACATATGAGTCTTTGCACCAACCAGCAGGAAGATAAAAAAAAGTGCTATGTGTTGTCATCATTGTATGTTCCCATACAAAGATGAAATTGGTTCTCTTCATTTAACCCATCCACCACCAGCTGGAGCAGTGAGCAGCTATGTAAGCCCCAGGGAGCAATTTGGGATTGGGTGTCCTGCTCAGAGACACCATGTGCAATGAATGGGGATGGAACCCAGGACTTTTGGGTCCCGAGTCGGCTGCCCTGCCCCTAAACTATCTCAGCCCTCAAGATGTCATCAGTCAAAGCGATCATCCCATCAGTTTACTGCCTTATCCTGGCTGCTACACTGATACCACTTCATGTTCCTCATTAGTAGCTTCCTGTCTGATCTTCATCTCAGTAATCATAACAGCATCACCTGCTTCTGTCAACAAAGTTGGTCTTCTGCTGGAAACTTGTTGTCAACGAGCACTCCAGGGAAGCTCTGAAATGTTTGCAGGGATTCTCACATTTTATTTATTTACTTTTTGCATGGGTCATAGAGACGCACAATCTTGACACTTAGGTTTTGAACATGTGTGTAAAATATTTGAGCCATTTCTTTTCTCAAAATGGTCACAGAGTAGTCTTTGAGGTATCCTGAACCCACCTAAACCCTTCTCAGTTTAGATTTGGTCAAATCTAGAGGACTAGAGATGGGAACTCTTTAATGACAGAAAACATTTGAGACTACAGCCCTAAATATCCACGTTTAAACAATGCATGTGATTAAAAACAGCGAAATCAGTCCAAGTCTGCATATTTTCATTTCGAACGTGTAGTCAAGTAGATTGAATCAAAATGGTGGGATGTCTGCCAAGGTGGGTACACAGCGAGCCGAGGCAGGTGTGCTGTTGACAGAGGTGAGCAACAAAGCTGCACACACAGAAATGGGCCGTGATTTTCAAAAACTGGCCGCTCAAAATGTGGCTGCACGGCTCACTGGTTGAAAAGTTTCCATTTTATCAAAAATATTCTTTTATATCACATTTGTGTGGGGAAATCGATTTTGTTTACTGTATCAGTTTTCATTAGGTGCAACAGATGCCAGGTCACACCTCCCTCCTACTGGTACAGCCTCCAGCTGATAATGAGGCTGACGTTCTTCAATACTGACAGACTTTGATTTAAAATCTTGTCCTAAAATCTTAGGACAGACTCGTTCTACCACTTGGTAGAATTTGTTTGTGCTGCTGCTGAGCAGCTAACTGAAATTATTTGCTGTCGGGTTGAATTGGTTTTAACAAAATAAAGTCATCACCTAAATCTTTGCAGCAGTAATCTTTCTTCAGAACTAGTTTCATGTGTGTTTTAACAAGTTGAAACATGGGATTCTGCTGATGTTGGACAAAACAGGAAGCAAAACCAAAACGCAGCCAGAGAAGCAGAAGGGAAGTCGGAGTGAAGTCCTGTGGGACAGTTTAATGCTGTAAGACAGAGAGGTGGGCAGTGACCATCTCTGGGGTTTTGAGCCTCCATGAACCTGCTGCTGGGTACCAAAGCAGAGCTCTGGATTATGTTTGGATGGATGAGGTCCACAGCATCACAGGAATAATTCATAGCATTCACAATGTCTGTTACGTTAGTTTTACACCAGACAGATGGGAACAATCAGACATGGACTGAATAGATACTTTTTAATAAGCCGGCACTGTTCCTCTGTGTCACATTTACAGGACAACTTAAAAGGATAGTTTAGATATTTTAAAGTGGGGTTTTGCAGAAAGCTTTAGCACAATTATCTGTTCTAATAGCTTTGTAAAATACTTCCATTTGAATAATTTTTTTTTTCTGTCCAGATTGACATTTGTGTTTCAGGCAAACACATTTGAAAACAAATACCACCAGATTCACATTATATGGTCATTTCCAGCAACAAAAGAAACAATAGATTAGCCATTGATGTCACTACCAGTGATTTTTTTGCCTCCATCTTGGTAGGTGCTATGCCAATCACTATACTGTATGCTATTTACATGTCAATGTGATATCTGCTGTGACATCAGTTCAAAAACTCAGAGAACTGCTCTTATTTTTCTTAAATAAACATTTGTCCTGCACACTGGGAAACTAGGAGCCAGCAGTAATCAGTAATGGGTCTCCAACCAAGCTTGGTCAAGCATCAGCGAAGGCAAAAGGCTGACTCAGTACACTACTGCTAGCATAATAAATTTAGCAAGTGCTGTAATCATTCTAGCCAGACCAGTACATAACTACATTTTCAGTACCGCACAGGTTGAACGACTGGGAGATAAATTTAGAGTCCAGACTGAGATGGTTTGGACATTTCCAGAGTGGGTATATTGGCAATAGATTAGAAATGCAGCTGCCAGGAAAAAAGGTAAAAAGGAAGACCAAGGAAGAGATATATGGAGGTAACTGGTGTGAGGACACAGAGGATGCAGAGGACAGAGAGATGGAGGAGGTTGTTGTAGCAACCCCGGAAGAAGGAAAAGCTAAATGAAAAAATGAAGAAGGTAGTTTACGTATCTACTCCAGAACTCTGCTTTCAGTGTTTGTATTTGAATTAACAGAGTCAAACTTTTGTAGTAAACTGTAATATTTTTCTGGCTCTATATTCTGGAAATATTTAGGACTTACAGACATTCATCCTGGTCAAAGCAGACAGAAACTACGCTTTTACTGGGCATTCAACTGGGTGTTCACAATTTATCAGAAATGTCACAGAAGAAAGCTGGGGACGTGCTACAACTAGTCGCTTCTATCACCACTATTTGCATCAGCCAAAAAATAAAAATTAAAAAATAATTCAGCATAAGAAAAGTAATAAATCCAACCATTGTACAAAATCCCATCTGAACTAACATTACAGATGAACAAGCTGTTGCTCTCTCTTGTTCTATCCCACACTCCATCCAACCATCCAACCATCCAACCATCATCTTTACCCACTGCTGTTTTTTATGAGTGAGTCACTGGGGTCGCTGGTACATCCTGGACAGGTCTCCAGTCCATCATAGGGACAGGTTGGGACAAACAAATCAAACAACCATTCACTCTCTCACTCACACCTATTCACAATTTAGAGTTACCACTCAGTCTAGCATGTATGTTTTTGGTCTGTGGGAGGAAACAGGAGTACCAGGAGAAAACCCATGAACGCATGGAGAGAACATGCAAACTCCACCCAGAAAGGTACCAGGCCAAGATATGATCTTTTGACCTTCTTGTCGAGAGGCAACAACACTGCCAGCTGAGCCACCGTGCTGCTGCACTCTGTTGTTTGCTTTAATTTCTTTAGGAGAACTTTGTCATTTTTAATTTTTTTATCATATGATCTGAGTGTAACACTAACTTTTCTTCTTAAAACTGCACGTTGTGTTTGAGGAAAAAGTAACTTTGACATACTGGACCTCAGATAATGTTATTAACTGACTTTTTACGTATATAAATGTTTCTGTTCAGAGCCCTGACTTCTGTTGTGACTTGGCACTATATAAATAAACTGAATTGAATTGGACACTCCAAAGAATTTTTCCAATTAATAATTTAGACAAATTTAGCAATCGTTCAGTTTATGTGTAAAAATGAGAGCATAATACATTTTTAAAAGACCAACATTAGACAATACATTGAAGTGTCTAAAGGGCAGAAATACTATTTCAAAATATTCAGCTATCATGTGTATTAAAACAGAACCAAACAAACAGTCATTGAACCCTGATTAGGACATTTGGCTGTATAATTGTAACCAGTAAAATCATTGTGTCAGCATGAATGAAGTGCTAATATTCAACTCTGAGGCCTTTTTCTGACTCTCACATTGTCAGCTCCTTGGTTCTGAGCGTGTGTGGTCACAGTGAAATGAACTCAAAAAGAATGACAAACACTTGGCTTACTTTGCTCTCCAGACGTCAAATCACCACAAAGCAAGTCCACAAACAAAGCTCAGCTTTCACGTCAGCATTCTGCTTTTCCTCGCAAACAAAAATAAATTATAATGGGTTTCAAAAGTGCATAACATTTTATTTGGCAAAGAATGCCACTAAAAGCCAACCAAATGTGTCCCCAAATCTACTCAGAGCTTGCAGTGTATTTTTTGCTTGTTTGTTTGCTCCTGGTGAATGTCAGCCATCTGTAACTACTGTGTATGAAGCAAAAAAATAAAAACTTGCATCACAGTCACAGAATATGGTCCATGTTCTACCTGGTGGTCTCAGTACTGGATGGTTTTAAATCTGACCTCACAGTCCAGCTCTACATTGTAATTTAGGGGTGAACTAAACATAAAAAAATAAACTAAAACAAATGAGCCAATATTATTAAGAGAAAATATTTTCTATCTTGGAGGTTGCTAAATGGAAAAACAAAACAACAAAAAAACTATATTAAAAAAAAGGCTTTTCAAGCAGTAAAATAATCTTAACTATTAGAGGCACAACCCTCCGAGTAGCCTTGCTAAATGCTAGGTCACTAACCAATAAGACTTTTATTCTGAATTACGTTTTTACCTCCCAAAAATTGGATTTTATGTTCTTGACAGAAACTTGACTTCATGTTGGTGAGTCATCTCCATTTTCTGAACTTCTCCCTCCTGACTGTACTTTCGTTAGCTCTTTGTTGTTTTTATGTAAGGGTTAATTACTGCCATTTTGAAGAGGGGGTTCTGTGAAAAACACATGAAGACATCTTGTCTGCTGTAGATAATACTGTTGGGGGATGTAAAGGTCATGGATGTTTCACTTACTAATGTCAAATTGATATAGATGTGAAGACAAGAGAATATTTCTATCTACTCAGAGAGGAGCCTGATAACTGCTGATAAACTCTGACACCTCCAACTTCTGTGCACTGTGAAGGAGAGGTTGTCTTGATCTCGCCTCTGTCTGGTATAAAAAGCCACTTCCATATATTGCCTGTGAGCAGACCTTGTGAGGCAAACACCAGTAACATCTTGATGCTTGTTTTTTCAACTGCAGCTCCATCTTGCAAGATTAAACCTGGGCAAATAAAGCTCTCCTTTCCTGTGTGGCTTATATTTAATGAGCTGATGATAGGATAATTAAATTATCCAATAAACACTTTGAACAATCTGTCGAGGATCAACAAGCTAACAGCTGGGGGCCGTTTACACGGTGCATATTTTGAGTGAATCCGCTTCTTGCTCTCTGCGGTTCCACTTTTCATTTACACAACATCAGTAGCCCCACGCTTTGAATCTGGAGGTTTCTCAAACCACCTCTCAAAGTGGAGATTTTAGAGGCCGCCACCCAATGTTATGTACACATCTCCTACATAGGTGGGGGAGTGGTAGGACAGAGGTTAGAGAAGGTGGGCCTGTGATCGGAAGATCGCTAGTACAAACCCCCAGTACAGACAACATCAAAAAAATGTGGGTGGAAAAAGGTGAAACACTCACACCTGCCACAACCCTCATTCGCCCCACTCTGGGCCCCTGAGCAAGGCCCTTAACCCCCACCATCTGCTCCCAAAACAAGTCTTGAAAATGATTTCTCGTGGCTCAATGAGACTACCTGGATAAATAAAGGGTAAATGAAAAAAAAATGAGAAGGTGTTAAAGCACATGCGCAGACATGGACCGATGGCATATTTCTATCAACAAAAATGGCGGTGGCATAAAACATAATACTTTCTGAGCTACAACTGATGGAATACATTTTGAGTCTCATTTTTAATCTACGTCAGAATGTAGCTGCTGTGACCAACATCTGTGTTGGGAAGAGGCACCAGTCGGATCCAGTTCTAACATTGCTGAATGAGCCTGTCGAGGAAGCATTACAATGAAGAGTATACAGGTGGTCACCGACTTACGGCGCTATCGACTTACGGCGCTATCGACTTACGGTGTTTCGGACTTACGGCGCCACCCCCAGTGACGTCATCACACCTTACGTTGCCTTTTTTATGCAGCATTTTATGTTTTTTT
>JARVLU010000103.1:11039457-11053376 GCA_031762415.1 Simpsonichthys santanae | reverse complement strand
AAGAATTGTGGGATTGCTTTTGCTTTGTCTCTGCTCAGCAGTTATTGAACAGTTTTCAATATGCAGTGAGTTTGGGGGGGAAATGAAAACCCTTTTTTTGTGGAATGTGCCCAAATTAAATAAATAAATCATGAAATAAAGAATTTAAAAGGTGCATTTATTTATTTCATGGGACATTTAATAAATGTTTAGGCTTAGCTCTTCTGTGGGGCAAAGGGATGTTTTGCTCTTAAACCTCTGGTTATGTGGTGCAGTTGGACGAGGCGGTTGTGTATTTAATAATTTAACTGTATAACTAATGATTTAATGATGTGTTAAATAATAATAATGATGCATTTAATTATGGATATCATGACACATTTAATTATTATGGATTTGTTTATTTAACTGTGTCACATTCCACCCTCCATACTACATGACTCCAAAGTTTAGTTCTTTTTTAAATCACGCTACTTCTTTGTCTCAGTCAAATCTATTATACATAATTATGTGTTATGAAAACATACACTGTCAGTTCTAGGTATAGGCCTATATAGGTTTTCATACCATTTCCTGCAAAGGCTCTTTCTGGTACTCTCCCACACTTTACACGTTAGCAGCACGTTTCTACAGAAACATTATTATGCGCTCTTCTTCTTTCATATGTTCCCTCTTCAGGGGTCGCCACAGAGAATCATCCTCCTGCATCTCACTCTGTCCTCTTCATCCTCTGTCCTCACTCCAACGACCTCCATGTGTACATGATTTCACCAAGCCTTGCCCCCTGTCCAGGCACAAATCTCTCAGAGCACATCAGGATGAACTTATGTGCTTGAAGCTCATGCCATAGCAGGACAATACCACTGGTATTAGAGCTGTCATTTCTAACCTGAGCCCGACGCCAGGCCATAATAATGTGCTGGATGGGCTTTTAATTGAATCAGCAGATGCACGCGGCTGACGATCCAATCATATGGCAACATGGCTTGCCATACCATCACCAGCTGTATGTGGCCATTTGACCACATGCTGACCGGCCTTGAAAGAGGTAATAAAAAAGTTCAGTTAAGCTTCAAATGGCCTACTGCCAGGGATTCATCGCCCAAACGGACGTTCATTCAGCCGCTGCACTCAGCAGATGTGCGCGGCCAACGACCCAAACAGGTGAGATCCCAAAGCAGACATGTCAGAGCAGGGTCCATGTCTGAACAATGCAGAATGCAGGGAGAAGCAGGGATTTAATGTGCTTTGACGGCCATGAAAGAACAAATACCCCCTCAGCTCCAATCTTCTGCCCTCTTTAATCAGCATGTGCATCCACTGACCATTAATAATGATATAAGCAGTCAAAGCTTGATAAAAAAATGTCAGTGGGTGGGGGGGGGGTGGGGGGGCAGGCTTTGGGTTTGGATCTGTAATTGCTGTTAATTCGTCAGGTCGGGTGGGGTTCATTAATGATGGCTACGGACTGGGGCCTGGTCGGGTTGGATTTTTTTGGGCCTGAATGCAACTCTAACTGGTATTACACCTGCACTTGGTCATTTCCATGACTGTGCCCAAACCTACACAGCCTTTCTCCAGGAGTTTGTTTGTTTGTTTGTTTGTTTGTTTGTTTGTTTGTTTGTTTGTTTGTTTTGCATTGCATTGCAATGCACTACATCATGCATACAGAGTACTGTATTATGCATTTCTAAAACATACCTGAAATTCCTCATCAAGACCCTGAACAGACCATCCATGTTCTGAATGAGTTATGTTGTAATGGGGTTGACATCAAGTGTGATGAGGGGCAGAGGCAAAAAAGACTAAACATTAAGTTGCTAAAAGACTTACAGTGATGGGCTGCTAATGAGAATGATCATCTTTAACCAGAATATTAGTGTTTTTCTTATTTAGATTTTCTGCTTGACGTGACTGACATCTTGTTTGTGACTTCTGGAGAGTGAGAGGAAATGCAAACTCCACCCAGAAAGGCCTCAGCCAGGATTTGATACAGCAATCTTCCCGCTGAGAGGCAGCAGCTTTACCAACTGTGCCACCGTGTCACCTTTGTTGAGCTCATCTTATATTTTATGCCATGTACACAAAGTGACAAAATTATTTTGAAAAACAAAGATCAGAATTTACCCTGCATGTTGTGAATAAATTATAAGGAAGTTTGATCTGCTTTGGTCGTGGCCATCATATTTTTTTATGCTTCTAAACAGAGTCCAGAGTGTTTCAACCAAAAAGACCAAACAGAAAACAGTATTGTAAACAATGCTTTTATTGTGAAAGGGGAGGGAATTGTATATGGTGAGTACCTGTAGAATGGGCATTTTGCAGGTGGAGCAGTCCAAGAGCTGAATGGATGAACGGTTTGTTCTGGAGCGGTTGGCCAGGATTCCAGGAGTTCAGATGTTAGTAGGAGTTTTCAGGTGAGTATCCAGGTGGAGAGCAGGTGGATGATGAGCAGCTGACTTCTCCTGTTTTTTGGAACACGCGACTGATTCGAGGAGAAGTTCTTGGCATTCCATGAGCACACTGAGGAACCTGCAGTTACAATCTTTTCTAGGAGTTTCTTAAAATGTGCATAAGGAGGGAGCAGGACTGTCAGCGTGTGACATGCAACAATCCCACAGACTCATGGTTCAGCTCAGTTCAAATAACTGGAGCCTCAGACAGCTGTGATCCACAGCTGTGCTGGTGCACCTCCCCATGAAACAATCCTCTCCAGCTCAGGACGATGGTGATGATGCTGAAACCTAGCAGTGTCTGTGTACAACTAATCCAACCTTTCTGTAAGTGCACTCTCCAGTCCATTATGATGATGCCAGGCTTTTGTAAAGGGTGAAAAGAGTGTTATCATGAATTAATTAATGTTTTAATCGATCACTCTATTGAAATAAATTTGTTCGACATGTTGTAAATGGGGAAAAGGTTAAATTAGATTTTGTTACTGGGCCATGATGTCATTTGAGTTTCTCAGATCAATCAGAATTTGATCTGAGAAACTGTTATTAAATAAAATGTCAATTTCACGCCTGATCTACAGTGTTTGAATACATACTTCACCATCCATTCACCCCTGCCTGTGAGTACTCTTCATCACACTCTGGTGAAGGAGGAGGAGACTGATCTAAAGATGTTACCCTGAGGCATGCCTGGACACTTTTACCTCCAACCCTGAAGGAACATTTTACCTGTTTCTGTTTGAGAATTATGACCTCAGATTCAGGGGAGCAGATTCTCATCCCAGCCACTTCTCATTTAAGATAAGATCAGATTAGATCAGACCAGACCAGACAAGACAAGATAAGACAAAATAAGATAAGATAAGATGAGATAAGATATGATACAATAAGATAAGATAAGAAAAGATAAGCTAGAACTTTATTGATCCCACAGGAAACTGTTGTGCCAGAGTTTCTGTAGAAAGAAACATCTACTCTATTTTTTGACTATAAGGCACATTAAGCAAAACAAAACAGTCAGATAAGTCAAACTCTATTCAATTCATTCACAATAACCACATAAAACTGGTTCAAGGTTGGTAAGCACAACCAGAATTAATAAATAAGTTTCACCTGATTATGAGTCTCACTGTCATTTTTTGAGAAAATTAAAGGATTTTAAGTGTGCCTAATAGTCCAAAAAATATGGTACAAGGAATCACTCAAGATATAAAAAAAATAACAGAGAATATAAAAATGCCAACAATTAAGTTCTAAAACAGGTCAGGTGCAGACAGAAACATTAAAGTGTTTATTGTGGTGCGGGATTAATTTTATTTTTATTATTTGAGTACAAACTGGTCGGTGCACACTAAACAGCTTTAGAATCACATCTGCAAAAAGCAGAAACAACATGTTTCCAAAGCAGGCACCCTCCTCTGCACAACTATGGCTTTGAGATGTCGAACCCCACACACAGAATAGAACATAAGAGAAACTAATTAATGTTTGTGTTAAAAAAAAAATTAAAAAAAATAAAAAGTGACTCCAGTGTTGCTTTTCAGGGCTCAATAAACAAAACTACAACACTGGTCATCACAACTTTTTTAAATCCACTTATCTTCACATTAGCTGTCAAACCTTTGACCCTTTTTTTGTGGCAAGCATGCTAGCATCCCTCCTGACCAGGTTCTTCCTGTGGAGGACTGGCATAAAAATGTCGACTGCTCATGCCCTCAAGATATCACGCCAATTATTTGTCTCTGTGGGGGAAAACCTATTTGTGGACGATCCTCTGAAAATTGGAGTGGGGAGTCACAGCCGTACTGCATCTTCCTGCTTCCTGAATGGACAGTTTACGCAGACACGTGTCATCTTTCGCTGTTCCCTTCTAACTACGGAGGTGGGAAAGCAGTGACGTTGCAGCCGCCATACCAGCACACGCTTTTGGGTTTGTTCACACCCCTGCAGAGAGAATTCAGTCCCACTGTGCCTCCCTGCACATCTATTTTTGAGAGTTTACATCTCTGTGTGTCTTGGCTTGTGCTCTGCACCTTCACATGTAAATGCTCACCTTTGTTCTACTTTGATCACGGCACACATTCTGCTCCAGAAGTCCTTGTTGTTTTAGTGAAACAAAAATGACCAGTGGCATGGGCTGCTTTCTGTATTTATGTTTTCACTTGTGAGTCAGGTGACTGAATACTCACATACAGTATTTGGCTTAGAGTGTTTCATTAAGTTTTACACAACAGATAATTTACCCTTTTTATTTCGGCTCCTCTCTTCCTCAGGGGTCGCCACAGCAAACTAACTTACACTCGTAATTATTTTTACCCCGGATGTCCTTCCTGACGCAACCACAGACCATCAAGCTACCACAGCTCTTTGTGTGGAGCAGAGAGCTGCTATCTAGGGTGTCCGGGGGAGCAGATGATGGGGCCTTGCTCAAGAGCCCAGAGGGAGGCAAATGAAGGTGGAGGCAGGTGTGGGTGTTTTACCTTTCTTACCCTCATTTTGATGTTGTCGGACCAACAGTGACCTTCAAATGCTCACCTTCTTTAGCCTCTGTGCCACCTCTCCCCCACAGATAATTTACCTTAATATGATAAAACAATTAATAACTTAAGAAAATGCATTAGTCTGTTGTACATTTAAACTGTAGCATGCCCATAGATCAAAGTTCGTGTTCAATAGAGCATGTTCATGTTCATGCATGTCCATAGAAGTTGCCATTCCTATCGAAGACATTGCATTTGTTGAAGGAATGTATATCCCTCAAAAACATTATCAACAATTGCATTGTCAGTGAGCAATTATTATAAGTTGTTGTTAGAGATGAAAACTTTCTGTTGCAATGCATAGCATATCTCTGCTGTTCTAGTTGCTCTAGTTCTAGTTCTAGTCTACTATCTAGTTCATTAATCTGTATATAAAAGATGAAAATAGCCACAATATCACTTGCTGAATTATGTTTCTCCTCGTTTTACATTTCGTCCTAAAACTACAAATATTAAACTCAAAAAGTGGCTCTTTAAAGTTTGGGAGCCACTCGTGACTACAGTCGCTCTATGAGAGTTGAATATCACCATGTCGTCTTTACACTTTTTAAAGTTTTGAGTTCAGCTGAGGGTGATCTTTAAGTCCTGACTGGACAAGGATACACTTCTCTGAAGTCCAACATCTACTGATGTGGAGGCTTTTTTATTGGTTTTTTGAGAAAGTCATCAGTAGATGGGTTTGAAGGTGACACTGGGACTAATAAAACCATAATGACCAGTGGACAAAATTTATTGACACAGAAATGTTGGAGTGGGACTTTATTAAGGACAGAAATGTTCTGCAGCCAGAACAGAGTACTATCAGTAATGTAGCAATTTAAATCACTTTTACACCAGCTGCACGTGTGACACCAGAGGACTTTGTCCTTTTTTCATGTTCACTCAATGCCTTTCTAATGTAGTCCTTGCCCTAATTATTGCCTTTCAGCTGCAGGTGAGCAGTCAGACATCTGGCTGTGTGTCTGTCTGTTGTGCAAGTAAAATATCTCAAACTTGAATGAAACTCTCAGAAGGTAGACAAACATTTACAACACAATACTGGAGCCAATCCAATTTAAGATACCATACCCATACCATTTTATTTATAAAACACTTTAAACAGTGACAGGGCCAACCAATGAGCTCAGAAACAAACAGGCAAAGCACACAGCAACATATAACATAACATAAAATCAAAATATAGAAACAAAGTAATATCAGATAATAACATAATGACTAACACAGTGTGATGCATGCAGGTTCAACACAAATCATACATAATTGAAATCCAGGGAATAGTAGTGGGTTTTTAAGCAGGATTTAAAAACTGTGAGGGAGGAGGCCTGTCTGACAAGCAGAGGTAACTCATTCCAAAGTCTTGGACCTGCGACAGAGAAGACCTTGCCACCTCTGCACTTAAGACGAGTTCCTGGAACTGTGAGCAGCAACTGGTCCGCTGACCTCAGAGAACATGGTGGTACATATGGCTGCAGCAGATGAGTGAGATAGGCGGGGGCAGAGCTGTTCAGTGATTTATAGACATACATGAGTATTTTGAACTGGATTCAAAGATGAACCGGTAGCCAGTGCAGGGAGGCCAAAACTGGTGTAATGTGCTCTCTTTTGCCTGTACTGGTTAAAAATCAGGCTGCTGCATTTTGGACCAGTTGTAATCGTGCAATGGTCTGACTGATATCAAACAGGAGTGAATTTCAGTAATCGAGCTTAGATGTAATGAATGTGTGTATTACTGTCTCCAGTTTTTTTTTTTTTTTTTTGGACAGTATGAGCTTCAGCTTAGACAGTCGCCTCAGCTGGAAAAAACAGGATGAACAATCATGTTTACATGACTGTTGAGTTTCATGAAAGGATCCATGATCACTCCCTGATTAGTGACTCTTTGTTTCTGTAAGGGCTAGAGCAGAAAAGTCGATGCAGTGGTTGATGATTGAGTCGCTGGGAGGAAACAACATGACTTCAGACTTCTTCTCATTGAAATTTAAGAAATTTAAAAGCACCCAGTCTCTGATGTCAGCCAGACAGTCAAGCAGAGGTTGAATAGAGCATGTACCATTGTGTCTTAGGGGGAAGTAAATTTGACAGTCATTGGGGTAGAAATGAAAGAGTATGTTGTGTTTGCGGACAACAGCACCTAGTGGCAGCAGGTACAAAGAAAATAGAAGGGGACCGAGGATGGATCCCTGTGGTACCCCCATTTACTGTCATATACTGTCGAAGCTGAACTAAAATCTTTGATGGAGACACAAAAGGATCTGTCAGTGAGGTAGGATCTCAACCTTATGAGTCCTGACCCTGCGATGCCCACCCACTGCTCCAACCTGCAATGAGGATCTCATGGTCAATGGTCTCAAAAGCAGATGTAAGATACAATAAGATAAGGAGCACAGAATCACCAGCGTCTGTGGATAGGAAGTGTTCATGCGCGCTCATCTGCTCACACACTCATGTTCGTGCTGCTGTTTGACGTAATGTTTTTATGCTATTAGTGCTTTGTGTATTATTTAGCTGATGTTTTTCTTAGTTTATATCTTAGATGTTATTACTGCTCTTCTTTTACATTTTATTGTTGGATGTAACTGGGACCCTGCGTACATAATTTCGTTCCACCACATGTACCACATGAGATGTGAATGACAAATAAATCTCTCTGACTCTGATAATGAGGTAAATTCTAATTTAAAATAAGAATAATCATGTTTTAATCCGTTTTTAATTATTATTAATTTGACAAATGTTATTTGTGTTATGTGGCACAGTTTGCGTGTTGTAATCAGCTTGCACACTCTTTTTGCAGTTCTAAACTATGACCACTAGAGAGCAGTAGAAGAATGCTTTGTGCTTCAAAATTTATATGCAGCACATTAATTTCAGTCCATTGGCTAGGAATGTTATTTTTTGTACACTTCTGTATATACTAACTTTTTTTTTCAATTAATATACAGTACTTATAATAATTAGTGTCCCTAAAGGGGAATGCATCTTTAGCTCATCTGTTCCAAACACTTATGTTTAAAGATTCATTATTCTTATTTATGTTGAACTACATATTTTATAGATGTAATTTCTGCCACTTCTTATTTTATTGATCTTTAATCAATTCAACCCACGCAGTTTCATTATTTAGCTGGTAAAAACAAAGAGAAAAGGTCGCTCCTGAGTAACCAATAGGAACGCGACTCATCCTTGATTGACACCCTCGCGGACCAATAGGATAAGTTTGAACACTGTGTTTACAACAACCCCTTTTTTCCGTACAAGGCGACTGTTTTGGTGAGTTAAGAAAAGTTCATTGAAGCCACTGACTTGATTTAAAGCGTTGAATTTAAGACTTGAGTCCACAGGTGTAAGTATTTGTCTATAATCTTGGCTCAGGGGTGAAAACAAGAGGCTGACAGCGCTTGTTTTTTGCTGTAAACGCAGTTTCGCAGCTCGCCCTCGCAGCGCTTCATTGTTGTTGACGTTTTGTTGAAAATGCCTTCTGCGCAACAGGATGTTTTATTTTATTTTTTACTATTTTATGACATTTTCACGATCCAAAACTTGCCCTCGACCCATAGCCGTTCATTATAAGTCAGACTGAAACGCTTTTGGTTGTTGTGCTCTTAACAAAAAACGAGGTTTTAACTGCACTTTGTTTCGTGACAAACGTTTCCTTTGAAGAAGAAAAGGTAAAATAACGTCGACAGTGTCACATTCTTCTACTTGTATAAAGTGATTTACTTTGAGTTTAGTGTGCTTTGACTCCACTTTTTAACCAGATAATCACCGTGCTCAGTATTGAATGAATGGGCCTTTATTGCGCATGCGCATTGGCTCGAAGGTTTATAAACAAGACTTGGGTCACCTGATTAGAAAATGATGAAACAGATAAGAGTGACATGGGCTCTTATTTTCGTGTCTAAGTGTTTTAAATCGAACATTTCAGTGTTTTCTTCTTTTAATAAACACAAACTGAGTTGTGATGTACAAAATGTCTAAATGTGGCAGAGTTTGGAGGGATGTGTCCGCTCTAGTTATCTGTATATTCCAGCTCTGAAAGATGCAGTGGGTGACGTCATGCTGATGCAAGCGTTTGATTTAAGCCTTATTTCCTTGTAAAATATATTGATAACCCCCTTAAAACAAATAAATGTTAAACATGTAGTTTGCAACCTACACATCAACTGTGTGTTTCAGGTGGACAACATGGTGTGGGAGACAACTCTGATGACAAGAGACCCCACAAGTGACAGCATGCAGGAGGCTGAGCAGACTGAGCAGAGAGGTAACTGAGCATTCTGTTGTTCAAACTGTGCTTTAGGATTATTTGCTCCATAACTGTTTTATTGAAACGCAGCGTCTCTGCAGCGTCCATTGTCTTTAAACTTCACATGTTCAGTTTGTACTTCAGGTTGTCCTCAGACTGGGTTGTGTTCAATTCCAAGGCAAACCTGAAACTGTTTTAAACAAATACACATGCTTCATATTATTCACTTAAGAATAAATTTGTTGTTTTTACCTGTAACTTGACTAACCTGGTTAGATAGTTTAAATAAATTCAATTCAGTCTGTTTATATAGCGTCAAATCATAACAGAAGTCGTCTCGGAGCACTAAACAAAAACATCCACATACATATACCGGCTGGGTTTGAGAAGACAGGAAGGAGCAAACAAACACACGATTAAAGGTCCAGGAAGGAGGCCATCAGGTTTTCTCTAGGAGGAAAAGACAGAAATCACATGTCAAGCAAATAAAATTAAGGGTCATCCAGGTTTTTATGTCTTTTAAGACATGCTTGTAATCTAATTAACCGACTGGATTGATTGGGTTTCATGGACAAATATAACTGAGTATCATCAGCATAACAATGAAAATGTATCCCATGCTCTTTAATAACTTTACCTAATAGATTCAAATATAAAGTAAAGAGTATTGGTCCAAACACTGAACCCTGAGGAACTCCATGGCTAATTTCGTGTAAGAAGAAGATTCATTATATATATTTACAAACTGCAACCACCAGGTAAACAAAAAAGAAATAAATTGAAGTGGTAATTCAACTGTTTGGAAATGGGGTTTTGCAGCAGATATGTGATAACATCTTACCTGCTGTAGATAGTTGTTTGAACCACCTCGGTTTAGAGAAACAGAGCCGTTAGCTCATTATTCTGGTTCTCATAACGAGCTAAAGACAAGTTTAAGGGAAACCCAGATCAAAGTGGATTGCTGCCATCTCGAAACATGTCTAATCTGAAAAAATTTATAGCGAACATGCTAACGCCCCGTTTGAACCTTAACATCACAATCAGTTTTGCATTACATGTTTATTTGCATAGCACTTTATGGTTATTTGCAAGCCCAGACAGTTGCAGCAGCTAGCTGTAGCACTTCCAGTGCAGCCTAGAGCACTTTCTGCTGGAATAACCATGTAATGTAAAAAGGCCAGTGATGTACGAACCACTAAAAAACTTTTAGGATCAGAGTTGTTTTTTTTTTTTTTTTAGCCGTTAGCCCTTCAGTTGGGTCAAATTTAAAGATTTTAACTTCTAAAGTGGCCGGACTATCCCTCTAATGAAGACGAATCATTCTGTAAAGGTCCTGTTGTTATTTGTCGTCTCCTTCAGGAATAATAAATTCACACGGAGCCCAGTCCCATGATCCTCTGCAGTGTGACGAACACTTCCGCTCTTCCCTTGGCGGCCCCACCACTGACAGTTACATGGAATACGGTGTGTAATAAAACCAGTAACACAGTAACGACTGAGGGCTTCAGCTTTATTGATTTATTTTAATATTTATTATTATTAATGCTGAGTCAGCATCTTCAGCGGCTCTTTGTTTTCCTCTCCCAGATGACCTTCCAGATCTACAGGAGGTTCAAGAAGAACCAGCAACTCTGTCCGTGTACAAGGTGGAGGTCGGCGTGTCGCACCAGGAGCGTCACAGTCACACACAGACACACCGGCCCCCGCCTCCAGACACACTGTGGCTCACGCAGCTGGCACACATCGCCACCGGGCCTCAGAGCCCACTGCTGCAGGACCCTGCTCACAGCAGGTGGGTGGTCTTTGTACACCTCATGTCAGCAAATAACAGGTACCAACAAAAACCTGATCATTCCAGTTACCGTAATTTCCAGACTATTGAGCGCACCTGAATATAAGCAGCGCCCAATAAATTTAAAATAACATAAAAAATGTACATATAGGCCACACCTGGTCTATAAGATGTGATATCTACACTGAAGGATTTATTTTTACTTTTAATTAAATACTGTTGCATGGACGCAAACAGCTACTGAGAGATGTGCAGCTCTTATTGTAGATCCAGAATCTACCACCAGGTGGCGTTTTATAGACTTTATTTAACAGGTGAATAATCAGATTGAACCCCACAGGTCTTCATGACAACTACCTCCTCACTCATGGTTACTCTACTGAATGGTCTAACACAAACTAACACAACATGAACACATAAACTAGGTCAAAAGAACAGACTAATCACTAAAAGAACAATTCTAAACAGCTAACAGAAATTATTAACAATGAAGATTAATTTTACCAATAATCCCTCCCTGAGGTCATATGACCAGCTGTTAACCACAGCAGAATATTACAGTATGTACTGGTAACACAAGTACGTACAGTAAATGTTTTTTTCTGAACATTGCTGGTAACACAGCTGGTAAAAAAATAATAATACAGTAACCTACCAGGAAATCATTGATCACTATCTTCATCCTCCTTCACACTGCACCCCCCTCCCTGGAGGCACAACGCAGTGGACCAATGAAACTAAATTTCACAAGTCCACTGTGACCTGTTTGGTAATTTCATTGGTCAGATTAAAAAAACAAGTTTTTACCTTTATTGAGTCACGAGAAGTCACAAGAGCTCTGTGAGCGCCCGGATATGACGAGGCTAAGTGTTTTGGCAGCATGAAGCTTGTTAGCCCGTCAGCATTTTATTTTATTTTTTTCCTAAATTAGCCACAGCATTGTTTAAGCCGTGGTGTTCAAAGCTTGTGAAAAAAGGTAGCAGCTTATAGTCTGGGAATTATGGTGAACAGGTGTTTAACTGCTGACACTGTGAATTAAAACAGATCTGGCAACAGGCAAAAAGGTGGACAATGTCAGAGTTTTGCTGTACGTTTCTGTTAGCAAAATATGAGCTGTGCCGGCAAGATGAGTCACAATGAGGAGTTTTCAAGGTTGAGTTGTATTTATTTATTTTGATCAAAATCTCTCGTATCAATGGTTTGTTGACATTTGGCAGTTTATCTGGCAACAAGCTGGTTTTGTTGGGAAGAGTTCTGGTTTGAAAACTATTGTTAGAGTCCTGGAGTGATGTCATCACTGGTTGTTATTTAAAAAGGTAAATAGTGTCACCTACCTTTGTCTCAGGTGAAGGAGTTTAGGTGTTCACGTTCGATGGGAGGATGGAGTGGGAGATCAGAGCCTCGTCCTCAGTCATGAGGGCGTTGCTCCGGTCAGTCACAGTGAAGAAAGAGTTGAGTTGAAAAGTAGAGGTCTCCATTTACTGGTCTGTCTATACCGCAGCCCTCACCTGTGGTCATGAGGACAGACCCAGATCTCACTGGAGGGTTCATGCATCTTCTCTGACCTGGGGACACCTCAGGGCCCCCCAGGAGGAGCTGGAGACTGGGTTTCTCTCAGACCTGCCACCTCCTAGACCCCACTACAGTAAAGCAGTAACAGATGGAGATATTTAAAAAGGGAAATCCCTGAGCTTCACAATAGCGCCCAACATCACATGAACGGATTTCCCGGCGCTGCAGCAGAAGTGTCATCTTTAAGAAAGAGTTGCTGTCAGAAAATAATCTTCAACCGGTCAATGTTTTTATTTTTCATCAATATTTTCCAGATTTTCAGGCATTTTAGTCAGAATTTATTTTTTAAGTCCAAGTACAACCACTGATGTTTTTTTTTTTTTTGTTCCAAACACGTTGATCCTCCAGAATCCAGATGTTTTTCTTGGCAGAACGTTTGGTGTGATAAATAAAACGTTCCTTTGCGCCGCTCGAGTGATCCTCTGATGAGTCCAGGCGTCACCGCTCCTCTCACCTGCTCTTTGTGTTTCAGCTTCTCTTCAGTCAGCACCCTGAGCAGCAGCAGGAGCGATCTGCACTCCTACGCTCGGCCTCCTCCTGCGCCCCCCAGCAGCTCCACGTCTGCCCCCCGAGCTCCGGCCAGGGAGCGCCGACACAGCAGGGTAGAGCTCGGACTGTTTCGATGCTTTCAGACCCGTTCCCCTTCAGGCTTTGTGTTTGAGATCCTGGTGTTTGTTGTTGTTGTTGTTTACAGACGAGCAGCGAGTGTGGTTCTGCCGTCTCAACGAGGTCGTCCCTGTCCGACGACGAGGACGTGGGCTGGAGTTTCTCCTGGCCTCCTACAGCCTGGAACTGTTTCCTCAAAGGTAGACACCTTCAGATTCAGATGAAGGAAAAACATGGAAGAATGTTTCTTTTCTAGACCAGTTTTGAACTCGTTAAACATTTAATTGACTTATTTTGACACTTTGATTAAAGTATTTCTTCTTCTTAAAACCAAACGTTTCTTTGGTTGAACAAACTGTTTGAGTTTGTGTGTGTTTAAAGTGACTTTTAAGAGTTTCATTTTTCTAGTTTACAGACACATCTGGAGTCTTTTTGAAAATCCTATTTGTTTTTACGTGTTTTTGTCAAAACATTATGGGTAGCCAGGGGAAGAGGGTGGTGGTGGTGGAGGGGGGGGGGGGTCATGCTACCATATTTTTTTGCCCTATGTCGTGTTTTTTTTTTTGTATAATTAACATGCCCTGCAACTTATCTGTCAAAGCGACATATTTGTTTTTTCCCCTCATATTTTTAAACCAGTTTTTGGCAGGGATATGATCGTTTTCATTCATTCTGACTGAAAATACTGAACACTACCATTTTCAGCCGCTAGATGGCACCAGAGAAGTGTG
>JARVLU010000103.1:10821582-10837674 GCA_031762415.1 Simpsonichthys santanae | reverse complement strand
GATGGATGGATGGATGGATGGATGGATGGATGATGGATGGATGGATGGATGGATGGATGGATGGATGGATGGATGGAGTCGGACTAAAGTAACTTTGGAAATTAATTTATTTCTTGGTGGAAGACCAGGATACCAGGTTCACGAGGACCGTAATGACGGAGGGCAGGAGTGATTTGCACGTGAGTTCAACAGCTCACAAAATGACCATTCTGAATTGAGAAGGCTCCTCTGATGAGAAGCAAAATGGTCCTTTTGGGACTCTAAAGTGTATTTTATCTTATAAGTCATTAGGATTGCTATGTTCTGGATGGAAACTTGGGAACCTGTGAGTGAATCTAATATTTTAATATAATGTTTTATGAAGCAGCTGCTTGATCTGAGGTTAGAGTTTCAGAGACTGTACGAGATCTTCAAACTTTTAAGGAAATGACCAAACTGTGTGCGAGGCGGGCGATGCTGCTGGTGAGCTGGTTTGGAAGAATGCAAACAACCCCCCAGGTCCATCATGAGGTGAAGCTATAAGAGCAAGTAGCCCTTCCTAAAAAAAATTATAATTCACCCACAAAAACTAGTTCCCACTAATAAATAATGTGATTTAATTACGGTACTTGCTGTGTGTTGTAGATTTTAAAATGTTTTTTTTTAGTGATTTATTCTCTGTTTTTTTTTAACTTATTTACACTTACAGGGCCATTCAAGTCACTGCCTGTATTCATCAGTGGATCTATCGGATCATTCATCCTATCTCCCTGTCAGCTGTGATCGGAACATGCAGTTCCAACAGTCTCATTGGGATGTAAAATATTTCACCCTGTGCACTAAATTAGTTGGTTTTAGTTCACTGATGCGACCACTTCTAACTCTGGAGCTCATGTGAGTCTATTTAATGCAGCAAAATGTGGCTTCTGAAAGTGTGAGTAATCTGAATATTTTTGTATAATTACTTCCCAGAAGTTTCCCCCCATTTAACTTTGTTAATCTGGAGTATTAAAGCAGAATTATTACATCGAATCAAATTAGAAATCCAATCCAGAAAGCCTAGTGCCTGTCGGTCTGTAATATTTTACACAGATAAAATTAAAAATACTGCTGTTACAGCTGGGGGTGGATGCAGGAGGGATCCATTTTTCTTAATTCAATATTAAACCAAATCATTTATATGAGATACAACCTCGACCAGCAGGAGGGAGAAAAAGGCAACAACACTGTTCACCAAAAAAGCTATAAAATAAATATTTGGCAAAATACAGTATATCCTAACTTTTTCTTTCATCAAAAACGTAGAGCAACATGTAAAATGTATGTGGTTAGTGATTCAGGAATTGAATGGCCATTGCATCATCACTCCCAGTCCTGACGTCAGTCGGTGTAATTAGTTCCTTTATCTTCTCTTCTTTCTCTTCCTTTTATTCTGAGTCTCATGGAAAAACAAAGTAAACATCTAATGTGGGCACACACACGGATTATTTATGCCTTTCATTAGTCTTTTTAGTGCTGAATGTTTTTTCCGTCTCAGATTGATGTTGGCGTCAGCTGCAACCAGCAGCAGCCCCTCGCTGACTTTGCGTGATAGATGGCCTAAATGTTCAAACTGCCTGCAGCATGAGCCGAAGCCCTTCCCAACCATTACTTGTTTGCTTTGTTCTTTCTAATCATAGATATGTCCGTCTGTGCCAAAATGCTGAATGGAAAGCTTGCTCTGAGCATTAGTGTCTAAACTCCATTTCTTTGTCCCCACCACTTTGCATCTCAACTCGTCATCACTGCCCGCTCTCCTGCGGTCTTCCTCACTGGTTTATGAGATTCATACAACACTCGGCAGTCTAATGCACAGCTTAATACGGTTAGGTTTTTATCATCATGTTGTTGCTGTTTCACGGGGGCTCAATTTAATGTCTGTGCCTCAGCTTTCCTTGAAAATTAAGGCAGCATTCCTCCTGGCTGGGGTGCTTGGTCTCCATGGTAACATGAGGACCATTATAAGTGCCATAAAGAGCATGTGAGGTAACGTTAAATCACCAGGCTGCCAGTCTCCATCACCTGAAGACTGTGTAACAAACACACACCCACAGAAAGAAACTCTTTTCTGATCTTCACCTCCATTTTCTCTTATTGTCCTTGTTGCCTCACCTTTCACTCATGTTTCTCATGCTGTAGCTGTCACATACATACACGTTATTTGAAACATATAAACACACACACAGCATTCCACGTCACAATCTGTGACCAACACTGACCCCCAGTGGAACAACATCAGTAACTCATCTAAAGGCTTGTTTGTCTCTCAGGTCTTCACTCGCTATGGGAAGTGCTACACCTACAACGCAGGCAGCGATGGACACCCTCCACTCATCACCACAAAGGGGGGTATGGGTAATGGATTGGAGCTCATGCTGGACATTCAGCAGGATGAATACCTCCCTGTCTGGGGAGAAACAGGTGAGAACAGCATCCTAAACCTGCTTGGTAATCCCTCAGAGTGCAAGACAGAACTCAAAGTGTCAGCATTTAATAGTGAAGCACGTACCATTTATGTCCCACTCATCACCTTCAGATGAGACTTCTTTTGAAGCCGGGGTCAAAGTTCAGATCCACAGTCAAGATGAGCCGTCCTTCATCGACCAGCTCGGCTTCGGCGTGTCACCGGGCTTCCAGACATTCGTCTCCTGCCAGGAACAGAGGGTACAATGTGTCATATTTATCAAACAACACTTCTGCTGGAGTAAAATTAAGACTTTTTTTTACTGTTCTCTTCATCAGTTCTGATTATTTTATACGCACCAAAGACAATAAGATATCTACAGATATAAAAGGAGTCCCAGAAAATCCTGATTAACCCTCCTGCTGCCCTTGAGTCAAAATGACCCACAAACTGAGGCCTAGTTTTGACCCAATAGCAGCAGGCGGGTTCAACAGAATAAAAACATCAGTTATGTACTCATATCACAACTTTTTGATCTGCTGCATGTTCCGTTGGGTTTATTTGTGCATGTGCTTAGTCCAGCACTAGAATCTGAAAATTCACATTTTTTATATATTCTATAAAATGCGATTCCCACAGAAATTATGACTTCATCACAAGTCTGTAAATAACAAGTGTTTACATCACCTCTGTAGTGCAACAAAGAGATTAAGCTGGATTTTGTTTAAAACGTCTCTAATTATTTCTCTGTACCCGTTCATCAAAAGAACCTCATCTCCCAAAATGTTTAATTTTCCATGTTGTTGCAGCTGATCTATCTGCCCCCACCGTGGGGAGACTGCAAGGTGACGCCCATGGATTCAGAGTTCTTTGACACTTACAGCATCACGGCCTGTCGCATAGACTGTGAAACACGCTACCTGGTGGACAACTGCAACTGTCGCATGGTGCACATGCCTGGTAGGAAACCTCTCGCAGAGAAACGACTGAAAGCATGTTAAAAAGGGAAAAAACAGATGTTTGTTTTTGTGTGTGTTGCTTCTGCTGTAGGCGATGCGCCTTACTGCACCCCCGAGATGTACAAAGAATGTGCTGACCCAGCTCTCGGTGAGAAAGACGCTTCAGCCATGACTGAATGTTTAATCGACACACATACATTGTTGTTTTTCATTCCTTCAACGTTGAATCACACTCGTTTCATGCACACAGGCTAAACTCAACCTTGCAGCATGAATAATGCACTCGCGCACACATCCTGTACCTCACAGCTGCACTGAGCCAAAGGTCGAGCTCCGCTGTGCTTTTCTTCTCTTTAGATTTTCTGGTGGAACAGGATAATAATTTCTGCGTGTGTGAGACACCGTGCAACATGACGAGGTACAGCAAAGAGCTGTCCTTTGTCAAGATCCCCAGCAAGGCCTCCGCCAAATACCTCGCAAAGAAATACAACAAGTCGGAGCAGTATATTAAGTAAGTACCAACCAAACGTGCTTTTGTGTCCTTTTTTATGCAAACACTCTAGTAGAGCTGCAAAAGTATCAATGCTTATTTGATGCTTTTCTTTATTTTATCAAACATGCACAGTTATTTCTATTCAGCCTGTGATCTTCCTTTTTTATAACGATTTTTGATTTGCTATACAACCCGTGCAACTTTGGAAAACCCCATGCAAAAAAAAAAAAAAAAAAAAAAAAAAAAAAAAAATAAAAAAATAAAAAAAAAACAATAAAAAAAAAAAAAAAAAAAAAAAAAAAAAAAAAAAAAAAAAATAAAAAAATAAAAAAACAACATTAAAACAAAAATGATAGCAGTACATCGGGCAGCTGTGGCTGAGTGGTTAGAGCAGTCGTCATCCAATGGGAGAGTTGGAGGTTCGATTCCACCAGCAGTCACATGACAGTCACATGACCAAGTGTCCCTGGGCAAGACACTGAACCCCTCATTGTCTCCAATGTGTGTCCCATCAGTGTCTGAATGTGATAAAGCTCTGATTATTCTTTGTATAGATCTAGTAGAGTGCTGTATGAACGAGTACATGAGGACACAGATTGTGTTGTAAAGAGCTTTGAGTGTCTTGATAAGATAGAAAGGTGCTCTATAAGTACAGTCCATTTACTATTTTCATTGTACGGTGTAGACAAAATTTGGAGGAAATTTTTCTAGAATTTTCCTGATAGGCAACAAAGGGATTTTGCAAAATCAAGTGAGAACCCCCAGCCATCTTTGAAGCTCTACAACTCAGACATACTTCACAATAAAAACATCTTTCAAAGTTTAAACAGGTCTCAACAGCACTGGACTGGCATTTTGAGATGTTTAACATTTTCTTCAAAATCAGTTTTATGACTTCTGAAGTCTTTATCACACAATATTAACTTAGTGTGAAGATGTCATGCCTTTTAGTCTCTCTAAACTTTACCTAGTGTTTTGCAAACTCTTATATTTACACTTATTTTACATTTTACACATCACAATAAGACATTTTGGTCTTCTTTCACTCAGTGCGCCTCTCAAAGTTACAGGATTTTTTTTTGTTCTCTCTAGTCTCCCCAGGGTGCAGAGAGCACACATCCAGAGTCTCTGACTCCCGTTAGATCTGAGCTCAGTTCTGAAGTGGAAGAGAAGAGGTTTTTAACTTGTCATACCTCCAACATAAAACCCTGCAGATGCATCAAAATGAAGTTTGGGACAACTTGACACTTTCGACATGCACAGCTCAGAAATTCTTTCATAACAACCTACAGTTTTTACACAAGGACTGTTAGTCTGAGGCTTAACTTTTACTCTGTTTGTCTGCCTGTCTGTAAGTGTGATCAGGGAGTGAGAGATGTGGTACCCCAATAATCCATTGGCAGCAGCTTTGACATTTCATATAAATTGGTTCTTGTTACAAATGACGTTAGCTGTAGAGGAAGGTTTGAATTTTGGGCAGGAGCTGCTCTGGCATCATTCAAAGTGTCATCGCTCTGAGTGGAAACAGCAGACTAGCTTTACACCGTTAATGCTCTTGTGAATGCATCACAGCAAAATCTGTAGTGTTGTTTTTTTCAGTGTTAATAATTTTGAGTTGATGGGTGTTGATTTGGGAGTTGTTTAAACACTTGTGATCAAAAAGCTCTGCGACTGTTATTAATCAAGCGAGTTCAAAGTTAACACCTGTGACTGATTCACTCCAGGTGAAGCTGATAAATGTTTTAAGTTGTGCTGATCTTATTATTGTGCTAATTCCTATGGTGCTGGGAAGTTGTTTATTTTTAATAAATGAAAAGAAAACATGTTTTTTTTATTATTATTATTATTATTTAACTTGCTCACTTTTGCTGGTCAACACATTTGAACTTATGATGTAACTAAAGAGTGTGTTGTGTGTGTTAACTACTACAAGAATGTTCAGATTATAGTGACTTGCATGTTAGGCTAGTAAACACAGAATGCACTTTTAATGTTTTGTAAAACAAAACAATGAATGTTAACACATTAGTGAAAGGGACAACAAACACAATTTTAGTGTTAAGAGTACATTTTACTGTTTCATACAATTACACAATGGATGTTACAAAATAAGCACATACAAAAGTGGGAGTGGTGGTGCAGAGGCTAGAGAGGGTGACCCAGTGGTCAGAGAGTCTCCAGTCAACTCTGGATCAACTCCCAGACCAACAACATCAAAATGTGGGTGGGAAAGGTGAAACACCCACCCCCACCTGCCCCACCCTGGGCCCACGAGCAAAGCCCCCAGCCCACACACATGCACCCACGTGCAATGGGGAAAATGCAGAGAATTAATTTCCCCTTTGGGGATTAATAGAGTACAGAAAATAAAATAAATAAATAAATAAATAATAATAATAATAATAATAATAATAAAGAACACAATTTTAGTTTTAAAAGCACTTAAATGTGTCATAAAACAATAATTATGTTAAAAAATTAACAATTACATTGAAAGGGAATAACACTATTTTGAGTTAAAAGTGCACTTTAAGTGGTGTCATAAAACACCAAGGGTGTCAAATATTTAACACTATTAAAGAATTAAAATATTAACACTTTTCAAAGTGTACTTTTAACTCAGAATCTGTGAGAATCATATAACTCAGAAAAAGTGTCAAATGTAACACTGTGAGTTGAATTAACGCTCCTGTGCACTGTTTACAAGTGAAGCTTTATTAAACGTTGTCATCTCTGAGCTTGAAAAAACAGATTCAAGCTCATATTTCAGATCGTTTTATTGGAATAATTCACAATATTGCTGATAAGCCCAAACCTCATCTCTCCATTTTCACTGTTTTCATATTTTTGCATTGATCCACTATAATGGGTCACCCTTCACACCAGTCTGTGGTTTTCTTGACGTTTGAAGAGCAAGACTTTCTTTATCAGATCTTCGTTTTTGTCTCAACAGGGACAATATTCTAGTTTTAGACATCTTCTTTGAAGCTCTGAACTATGAAACTATCGAACAGAAGAAAGCTTATGAAGTGGCCGGACTTTTAGGTACTGCCACATTTGGTTTTGTACGTTTTATGTTTTGTTCTGTGTACTTATGTTGTCTGAATCACAGATGATCTGTTATTCCAGGTGACATCGGTGGACAGATGGGGCTTTTTATTGGGGCGAGCATCCTGAGTATTCTGGAGATATTTGACTACATTTATGAGGTGAGGAAGAAGAATACTGATGGGTTTGATGCTCACGGCGTGGACAATCATTCAGACTGTTGGTTTCTGTTCTTTTGATCATCTCAGGTGCTGAAGTACAAACTGTGTCGCTGCTCGAACAAGAAGCACAAACACAACAACAACAACAACAACCAGGGAACCGTCCTGAGCTTAGACGACGTCAAGTGTCACGTCAGTAACTTTCATTAATCCATGGCAGTCTTGAGCTGGAATGGTTCTCCATGTTTCTGTCCACTCTGCTGTGGCAGCTGGAGACGTGTGTGAACTGTGGCTGGTTGAAGGTTTGTGGGCTGATCTCCAAACAGACTGAAGATAGAGGAACAGCCATGCAGACGGCAGGGCACCAGAGACTAGAGGTCAACATGATGTGATGATCAAACAACTCCATAACGATCTGATAAAAGCACGATAGCAAGGGGCTTCAGCTAAATGAACGTTCACAAAGTGTGTGTTCAGCGAATCAGCTTTAGAGTTGTGTTTGTTGTCTGTCGTTGTGATCAGCCTTCATAACCAAAATTCTTGTTTTTCTCCAGTTTTTCATTTTCACGTCCAGCCATTGTCATCTTTAACCCTTGTTAATCTCAGTGCATTCTGTTGACACACTGCTCTACCTCATCTGTCAGGGCGACAGCATCATAAAGACTTTACGAGCCAAGAGACACTGAGCATCAATAATATCTTTATTTTAACGTACAGAAGCAGAATATATTTGTTGTTGTTTTCACAGCAAACGTTCTGATCTGAGTCCTCATAAGTTCTTTTCACAATCTGTTTTTGGAACATAAATGGTTACAGACATTTCCTTCAGTCGTTTGCATAAAGAAATGTACTACAACAGAAAAAAAACAGAAGTGAAAGCAAAAATAAAAGCCAGCACTGTTTAATCATACTTTTTAGTGAAGAAGATTCTGTTTACTTTGGTGTATTAGGTTGTAAATCTGTTAAAAAAAAAAAAAAAATGCTGATGACAACATAAGAAACCCAAGAGGTCAAATGTTAGTTGAAAGTGACAGTAGATGTTCAAATAAAACAGGTTTTAGTTTTTCTTAAATAGACTTCCAACATTGATGCATGAACAAACCTGCCACAAAATCTGACCAAGTCTTCCAAAACGAGCAAACCATTTGTCATTACACAGAAACGTTCTGCATGACGGCCCACCAAAAGCATCAGCTCCATTATAAAAGCTAAAGATAACAAATAAACTAAAATCCTGACCAAACTATTAAATTAAAATAATTTATTTAGTTTTATGTTAAATTGTGTTATTTCCATTTCATCGTATCAGGTGTATTTGAGCTGGAGTTGCTTTAAAAACCAGACTACACATGCTCTGCATGTTTGCACGGGTCCTGCTTGCTGTCCCTGTGGTAAATGGAGGTGTAGGGAGGACCTTCTGCAGGTGCCTCCTGCACATTCGAGGGTGGTTTGTGTCATCTGTCTGCTTCATATTGTCACCTCATTGTGTGACCGAGGCTTGTGTTTTTTGTACAGTGTCATCTGATGCTGATGAGGGAGAAAATGTGAGAATGCTCTGTTAGCCTGTAAACATGTGAGCTCTGACTGGTCATGAGTTTCTATCCTGTTAACAAAAGTCAAATCGTTCTAAACGTTCTGCGGCGGTAAATCTAAATGACTGAGCTCCGTGTTGGTCTCAGCAGGAAATGAGAATGAGTAGCTGTGCTGGATTAATGTCGAGCACAAACAAAGCCCCATATGTACTTTACTGTAAATACTGCAGTGACTGGATAGTAATCCTTCCTGTATTCGGCTCAGTCTGGTCAGCTAAATGTTATCTGTGTTGGATTTAGTTACGGTAGACTAGTCGTGTCCCAGCTTAGATTTCTGTACATATGCTTAATAGTTGATTTATCTAAAGTATTTGGAAAGTCTGTTTTTCCTATGTTACTACAATAACCACAGCATCAATACATGAAATAAAAATGGAAATGTGTCATTTTTGTGCTACATCTGAGTACAGGCTCACAGGTTTGACTTGCTTTCTAGTTTTTTTATGGTTTCTATTTACTTTGAGAACTGAGAGTTTTACTTTGTTTGATATATAAATGTATATTAGACTTGCAGCAGCTGTTTTATTAAAGATTATGTGCCAACTTGATGGAACTTTTTGTCTTTTCTCTGTTTTTTTAAGAATAAACACTGTTTTTTTTTTCTCCAAACTTTGCTTTCAAGAACACCAGAATGCATATTAAAGAAGACACTCCAAAACACTTTTAGCTCACCAAGAACAGAAAACTAGTCAACAAAAGTCAGTTCAGTGTTAGTTTTTGCCACTGCAGGTGGTAAAGTGTAAAATTAGAAACAATGTAACAAATGAATGAAAACGCACACTCGTTCATACTGTATACGAATACGAAGTATTGCTGTTTTACTTCAAAGAGGAAGTGCTTTGGTTTATTCAAATGTGACTGAGTTTCTGTGGTGAACTTGTCAGCAAAGTAAGCTGGATTTTCTCTTTGTTGCTGCAGTTAGAAACCAGACTGCTGAGTTTAGTTCCTTCCTGCATGGCCTCTCCTGTTGGCTGGCCAGCTCTTGCACAACAGGGTCCTCTTTTGTTTGGAGCCTTCGGACAAAATATTTTCTCCCATTATAATCGCACTGAATCGTAATGGGCTTGGCTTGTGTGTCCTTTTATCATGTTAATTTTTCTTCTTCTTTCGGCTGCTCCTTTCTTCAGGGGTTGCCACAGCAAACTAACTCGCATAAAGTCTAATCGTCTTTTCTCATGTAAATAAAACATAATTCTTTGCTGGCTCTGTAATAAAGTTGTTACAAATATTCAGCCTTTTTTCAGTGAAATGCTGTTGTGTTCTCCTACTTTGTTAACACACATATAGAAAGTGGTCCATTGTGTAGTTGTTGGTGTGGGAGCAGTCTGTGCCAATAGTAAAATGTCATTTCTCAGCACCCGGATGCTTCAGGGAAGTTTTAGACCACAAATATCTCTCAGGAATGTCATTGTGCCGTCAAAAGACGACAAAGTTTTACCTTTAGCACATACCTCTGATGCATGTTTCACAAAAGCCATGAGGTTTTCTCAATCCTTAAATTACGTTCTTGTGCTGCTCACCTTAAAGTATGTTTAATTCCAAGCTATTTTGTGTGTGTGTGTCCATCCATTTTCTATACCTGATGTGCCCGTTCAGGGTGGTGGTGGGGCCTGAGGACCGTCCCTGCAGGTAAAGGGTGAGAGGTAAAGTCCAGTCTGGACAGATCACTGATGAAAACTGCAACAGAAAGAAGAGAGCAACTCTGATGATGGTATGGTCATGTTGAAACATTAGACTGTTTTAGTTTGCACAATAAAAGCTCCAGCCCGCCTCCATATTTTACAAGTTTATTGTCTTTCAGTTGTGAAACCCAAAGATGATTTTCATTGATTATAACATGTTTTTTTATATAATTAACATACTTTTATGTATGTTAACGTTCAAAATAAGTTATAGTACTTAAATTTATGCAACTTCTTATTAATTTTATTCTAACATTTAATACCTTAGAAAAGAGAATGGTGGTATGTGCCCAGATGGTAAATGGGCTGCGTTACAAGATCTAACACTTTACGCCACAAGCCGTTCACACACACACACAAGCTCATACACCAGTTAGCAGATTGGGGGCAATGTGGGGTTCATTGTCTTGCCTAAAGTCACCTCAACATGTGATGGGGGAAGTTAATAACGCTCTAATAGCACTCTTTTCACCAAGCCAAACAAGTTCAATTCAGTTTATTTGAATAGCGCCAAGTCACAACAGAAGTCATCTCAGGGCACTGAAGAAACAAGTTGTTGATAAGACTGATACAAAGCAGGGAGCAAGAAGAAAGTTGAAACCATTTTTAAAATGCCATTTTAATGAGGAATGAGAAATAATATGAAAAACTGTTAATTTTATGTAAAAACTGTTAATTTTATGTACCAGTGGAGTGTTAAGTGGAGGACTGAAGAGGCAATACAAAAGTATTTAAAAATGCTTTGTTTTGACTTTACAATTATGACTGGAGGGAAATGTTTATCTCTAAAAAAAATGCACACCAGAAACAGGATCATGTGGTCTGTTGGTGGATTGGTGATGTTCAGTGATCTGTCTGTTACCAAATCATGACAAGTAGACAACTCTTAGAAAAGAATCATTAAATTTAGCCTTCATCTACAAGTGGAAGTCAAGATGGCTGCCACCGCTAACTGGCTATAAAAACAATAAATAGCTTTCACTTGGTCCTTATATGATACTGACTCTGAGCTAAAATTTGGCATGTAGCTGAGAGTCACCCCTGTCACGTTTTCTGAGAGCTAACTGCTTTTGTGCAAGACTTTGCTTAATTTTTCTATTATCTATTTGGTGTGTCAGTCTTGTCTGTTAACGTCTGTATATGGACTTTAACCAGCCTGATTCAAGATGGCCGCTACAGCAGAAGAATGTAAATTGGTCAGTTTTACAGATGTGGAAGTGATTACAGCTCAACTGAACGACTCTTTAACATCACACTTTGAACAACAGCTTTTAATAATTGTTCCCTTACCTTGAACCTGCTAACCTTTGCCCCATGAATGAGTGACCAGACTCGGCCTCCGTTCAGATGGGCGGACCGGTGTCTCCCCCCACCAGGACAGGCCAATAAAAATCCCAGCTTTGTTGCATAACAGGACTACAGTCAGCGCCGAGCTTCACCTCCGCTCAGCTCGACATCTCCTCACAATGGCAGCTCCGAAGAAAGTCTGTATCGTCGGCTCTGGAAACTGGCAAGTTGAAGCGTTAATGAGAACCCGTCAGGGTTTCATGCTAAACTCAGGGTGCTGACAGGTTGCTAATTAACGAGCAACAATCACCATGGTAACGTGAACGGAGTTTGACAGCTACGAACCGGTTGTTTTGGTAGGAGCGCACGTGCCGAGGAACTGGCTGAGTGTTCAGAAAACTGACCGCGTGCCACTAACAGCTGAGCCGTTTGAAATTAGCTCTGACGTTAGCTTAGCTTGTTTTCACCAGCAGCGCTTCATTCAAAATCCGAGAGATTAAAGTTACCGCGTCCGTTTGAGAATTGTATGAACCTAAAACTTGATTTAAATGAAACGGCTAAATCTTTAGAATAATCCAGCAATTTCGGCTTGAACCATGTTTCTAGTTTATACTTTTGACACTTTATTATTAGTATTTAATTTGACAGTAGGTCTATGTAAGCTTAAACTTTTTATTTTATTTTGCCGAAGTCATGTTTACACATGAAAAATTACAAGGCTGTGTAAAAATTTTGTATAACTATAATAGAATCCGAGTAGTGATGAAACACGTTTATATCAGTGTAATATCCCATTTAGTTCGGTTCATGTTGTGACAGCGCTCACCTTGAGCAGCCTGCCAAGGCCGTGAGATCAAAATACAGCCATAAATTGTGTGTTTGATTGCGGTGAACACAGATTAAACACCAACATGTAACTGTTTACAACCCAGGGGCTCTGCCATTGCCAAGATTGTGGGTGCCAATGTTGCTCAGAACCCAAAGTTTGACAACACTGTCAAAATGTGGGTGTTTGAGGAGATGGTGAATGGGAAGAAGCTGACGGAAATAATCAACACCACCCATGAAAATGTGAAGTATCTTCCTGGACATAAGCTACCAGCCAATGTGGTAAGATCAGCTGGGTTTACCTTTTCATGAATGGTACATAAAAATTTCATTCAAAGCGCTGCATCAGGCTTTTTTATATGCATTTTCTTTCTGACATTGTGAGCCTCACATTTCTCTCAGCTGGCGGTGCCGGACCTGGTAGAGGCATCCAGCGATGCAGACATTTTGGTCTTTGTGATCCCGCACCAGTTTATTGGCAAAGTGTGCGACACTGTGAAGGGCAAAGTCAAGAGCGACGCACTGGGAATATCACTCATCAAGGTTTGACTTTGCTCTTTATTAGTATTGTTGTAATCACCTGATTGTCCATGCTGCGTTCAGGCAGTCTGTGAGCAGCTGAAAGCAGTGTTGTTGCGCAATGTGATCTTTGAGTCAGTTACTGTCGCTCCTCCAGGGTGTAGATGAAGGACCCGATGGGCTCAAACTCATCTCAGATGTGATTCAGGAGAAGCTCGGCATCACGATGAGCGTGCTGATGGGAGCCAACATCGCCAATGAGGTTGCTGATGAGAAGTTTTGTGAGACCACCATTGGTAAGCCTGATCACTATTGTTAACAAGACTGTTTATTTTTATTTTTTTCCCCCTTCTGATCAAAAACTGATAATCCAGGTAAAGTATTAATCATATCTGGATGCATGCTCAATAATCCAGGTAGAAAAATCCAAAAAAGCTAAGTCTGGTCCTCTGGACATTCAGTCATATTTCAAGCTTTCTTGAAACAGATGCTTTTGTTTTATCATTTCTGTTTTTTTATATATGTGCTTAGGCCTGTCGCGATAAACAATAAATCAATTAATCGCATAATGAATGAATGAAAATTATCAACCTCATTTTCATTTATCAGCTTTATTGTTTCTTCATGTCTCTCTTTCTACTGAAGACACTGGATGACAAAAAGCTCAATTCCGGTGCTCTTCACTGAACTCTCCCTTTCTCTTTAAAATCTGATTAACGATCCAAAATCACGTTTTTGGATCGTTAAACGCAGCTATGCTAACTGGCCGAGCTCGGGGAAAACCCTCCGTCTTGTCGAAGCTCCAAAATTCATAGTTGCAACCCATGCCTTTGTATAAAACGTTGTTTTTCTCTGCAAAAAGGAGCTGAGAACTTATTTACTGTTTTTTTTTTAATTATTATTTTTATTAAAAGCTTTGTGTGAAAAATGCTATGCTAAAGATCTCAAATCACTGAGCATCCACCATGTCACCATGTCAGCTCATGTCACATCAAGGGCCCTCCCTCCCATTTTTCTGAGACACAGCTCAACTGTCCATCCTAGAAAAAAATTAATTTAAAAAATCCATCCTTTGATTCAAACAGTCTTATACTGCCATCAGGTGGTCACAAAAGGTACAACACTCCAAACAAATCAACATTTCTTCTAAAATTTGACAATTAATTATTGTCAAATTTCAAACAATATTATCGATTATTGCAAAAGATTTCTGAAACAATTGACCGCCCAGCAAAACTTATCGTGACAGGCCTATATGTGCTTCCTTTATATGATTTATTATCTGCGTAATACAACCATATAATGAAAGAAAATAGATCTCTTTGAGCAGGATTAAGATTTGTTGGTTTATTGGATCAGACCTGCTAAATCAGCTGGTTAAGAGTTCTTGGAATGTCACAGTTTGTTGTTTGTTCGTTCTTGCAGGCTGTAAGAATAAAAATCACGGGACTCTCCTGAAGGAGCTCATGCAGACCAGCAACTTCAGAGTTACTGTAGTGGAGGAATATGACGTGGTGGAAATCTGTGGAGCCCTGAAGGTGAGCTCTTATAACTAATAAGCATTGCGAGTTCAGTTTGACTGGATCCTTCCATTATCATTACTCGTTTCATATTTTTTGGGTTGCGGGAGTCACGGGTGCCCATATCCAGCAGTCATTGTTGGGGGTGGTGGTGGGGGGTCTCCAGTCCATCACAGGGAAATAAAGTGCAATAATTTGCTAATCTCAGTAATGTTTTATTTGTAATGGAACATGGCAAACATAAAAACGATCATTTTACGTTTAATGACAGCGACACGTTTCAAAGAGGGACGATGAAACAGCTGTAAAAGTAAGTAGTGTGATTAGGAAACAGCTGGAGGAGCATTTTGCAACTAGTTAGATTATTTGTCAATGGGTCAGGAAAAGGACAGAGCTAAATCTCTTGGAAATAAAAATGGGCAGAGGTTCACCAGTCTGCAGAAAATTGTCTAAAAAAAGTGAAACGGTTTCAGAAAAGAAATGGGTGATAAGATAATCAGAGTCAGAGAGTCTTTATTGTCATTTGCACCACATGTGGTACATGTGATGAAACGAAATTATGTACACAGGGTCCCAGTTACATCCAACAATGAAATGCAAAATAAAAACATTACTAAGATCTGTGATAATGTGTTTTAATGTGTTTCCAAGCAGTTAGCTAACACAATACCCTAAAAAAAAAAAAACGAAAAAAATATAAAATGCTGCATAAAAAAGGCAACGTATGGCGCGATGACGTCACTGGGGGTGGTGCCGTAAACGCAAAACACCTTAAACCGATGATGCCGTGAACCATGGACTACCTGTATATATCATTCTTCATAAGTTCTTTTGTATCTCTAAATCTATTAAATGTTTCAGACTATTTTTTTTAATTATGTTGCTTTTTTTTTTTTTTTTGTATATTTCTGTAACTGTTTGAAATCCTTAAATCAATCCTCTCTGTATTTTCAGCCAGCATCAAATCACCTCAGAACAATTTGCTAATGTTCGGAGGGCAAATGAGATAATTATGATGTTGACAGTCCAGAGATGATCCAAACCCGACTTGAAGTCTCCTCAATTATGTGTGTGTGGATAAAGTGGCCTCCGCCAAAGCCGATGAGAGCTCCCATGACTCTCCTCACCTCCTCGCTGTTAAGCAAACACTCCAGTCAGACACAGATAGGAAGCATCTTTGTTTTGGCACGTCTGACCTTTAGCTGTGGTCCCCAGTCTGCGCCCACTAAGACGAGACCTGCGAGTCCCAGACATTTATAGTAATTATTACTTATGCCAACAAGAATAACATCACAAACCAGCCAGCTCATCCTTTTAGTCAGAATCTAACTTTATTTGTCCAAACTGAAGTAATCCAAGGAGCTATCTACAGCAGGTAAGATATTAACCTTTTCAAAGAACCCAACCTATAAAGATCTGAACAGTCGGGTGATTAATGGGGAGAAAAGATTGTGTGTGTGTACTTGTTTTTACTACAGAGTGAGGACCATTTGTGCCATAGTTCCTATCAAAGTGAGGTCTTTGATGTAAAGTGAGGACCGCTTCAAGGTCCTCACTTTATTTGCAGCTCTCCTGTGCTTT
>JARVLU010000103.1:10698200-10709222 GCA_031762415.1 Simpsonichthys santanae | reverse complement strand
AACAGGTCTCTCTTGAAAATGAGTTCTCATGGCTCAATGAGACTAACCTGGATAAATAAAGGTTAAATGAAAAAAAATGAAAAATGAAAATTTGCACTGCCTCTACTCAGCCCCAACTATGGGAACCGTGCCATGGAAAGAGCCCTTTTGCATTATTACGTCAGCTAGTATTTTTAACTGATTTGAGGCTGATTCGAGTCCTCTTTTGGTCCCTGTTTCTCTGGTGGGACCGACTGAGCTCAGTCGAGCCGAGTCCGGACCAAAACGTGAATGCTGAACTCTGATCAGGGGGAGGAGTCACTGGATCAGAAACTTTTCACCATTTGCAATTTCTCAGGATGCGGCACAATGGCTTGATCTATTTCAAAGATTTTAAGAACAGTAATGACGCTGCCATGTTTAATGCTGAAGTCCAGGTGTTTTTTTTTGTGTTTGGTGACTGACAAGCGAGCTGAGTCACCATGGAGGATCATACGAACTGCCGACCCACGAAGCACGCGAGGCCGCACCCTGAGCTCCGGCCTTGCCTGCTCACAAAGGCCGGATTCTGAGCCCTGACAGGAGGGAGGACCGGGAGTATGAGACGGAGGGTGGAAACACTATTTTAAAAACATTTTATGTATAAAAAATACGTTTTTTTCATCAGTGAAGATTAAAAATAAATAAATGGTGCCAGATTTATCATGAATTCCTGTTTTCATTTTAATTAACCGATTATTTAATAAAGTCAAAGTTTACTCAGCTGAGGGGACACTGATGGCGTAGGACGTGTATTGCTTCGGCTCCTTGGGAACATGTGATTTAACCTATTTTTATATAGCTTAACACCCGCTTTTCTGGAATATACTGGACTATTGTTGAATGTAGACTCATATCCGACCTTCGACTTGTAAGCTTCAGGACCGAATATGGGAAAAAAATGACAAAGCAGCCTGCAGCAGAGCCGATCACGAGACGCTAGCGGGTCCGGACGCTAATGCTAATGCTAACGCTAACGGCGAGCTACTGATTAAGATACAAGCGATGTTGAACGACAACATCGACAGGATGGAGAACAAGGTGGAGAGTGTTGTGAAGAAGGAGGTCGCGGCTGTTGCGGTGGCGTTTGAACCTAGGATTTCCTCGCTGGAGACATTTGTTGGGGACCTGGAGTGGGTGGCTAACGAGCAGGACGGGAAGCTAACCGCCATGGAGGCCTTGGTTTCCTCCCTAAAAGCTACGGTGGATACGCTATCGAAAAAATGCGAGGACTTGGAGGGCCGTTCCAGGCTGAATAATATTCGTCTCGTGGGGGTTCCAGAGGGCTCCGAGGGACAACATCCAACCAGGTTCGTGTCCACATTGCTCCAAAACCTGCTGGGCCTTGAAGCGGGGCCTTCCTTGGACCGGGCACATCCCTGCGAGCTAGACCTGTAGATGGACAGCCACCGCGCCCGTTTGTGGTTCGGGTCACCCTGTTCCAGGTCCGGACTGAGATCTTGCGCAGAGCCCGTGAGTCATCTCCCCTGCTCCACGAGGGAAAACACGTTTTTTATATTTCCTGATTATTCGCCCACGGAGGCCAAAAAGCACCCGAAGTTCGTGGAGGTGAAAAGGGCTCTTCACTCATGCCCCGGAGTCAAATTTGGACTTCTTTTTCCTGCTGTCCTGCGACTCTCTCTTCCAAATGGACAAACTCATAAATTTGATGACCCGACACTGGCTGCAGACTTCATTAAGAAGAACCTAAAAAATGTGGTTGACCCGACGACGGTGTAGACCTGGAAGTACCATGACTGAATAATACTAATATTGTTTAACACAATTTCTTTCATCAGAGAGGCTGTTTAAGGGCCCTGTGTATATACTTGATCAAAGGCTTCTATTTAGGTTACTTACTCTTTCAATGTCAAGGCTCTTCTCTTTATGTTAGTGGTGTGATTTTTGGCCACATTAAGATCCTGGAGGCATCAGGGCCTGATGCTGAAGATATTATGTTCGGACACGTTATCTATAACTATCTGGATAATATATTTTAGGTTTAATAAATTCTTACCCTTTGAAGAGGCTTCTACAGTATCATACGAGCGCAGGGTGAACTCTATTCCTACCCCTGAATGATTACTCTGTTTGTATATTACAGCTATTGTGTAATATATTTCAGTCCTGCTGCAAAGTCTTTAAAGTATTATGTGTGCACCAGTTTGAACTCAGAACACAAACATTATTGTTCAGGCTGTATACTTCTTCCTGTATATTGTTACACTTATATCATGTTCCCTAGGAGAGGGCGATGGTGGATGCAGCTATTTTCGCTCTCCCTCCTTTCACCAGTCCTTATTGGACTGTGTGCTGGTTTTTTCTTTCTTGCTTAGTGGGGTCTCGCGTGTCCCGTTTGGGGGGATGCTTTTGCGAGTTGGGTGGGTAGTGGGGGGGGGGGTTGCGGGAGGTGGGGTCTCGCGTGTCCCGACTGGGGGATGCTTCTGCGAGGAAGTGGGTCTGAGGGATGTGTCGAGTGGTTGGAATTGGCACATTGTTGTTGTTGGGGTCCTCCCCACCTTTTTTTTTATTTATTTATTTATTTATTTTTTTTCTTTTTTGTATTATTATTATTATTAGTATTATTATTATTATTATTATTATTATTATTATTATTATTATTATTATTATTATTATCCCACCCCCCCCCTCTCTCTCTTTCAGGCAGAAGGGAGCAGTCCTGTCTACTCACCACTCTTTCCTACTCTGTCCTGATTCATGACTGATTTCCACCTGACTCCTGCTGCAGGGGTAGGACAACAAGTCTGTTTCACCAGCTTTAATTGCAGAGGGATTAATACTCCCCAGAAATGCAGTAAGGTAATGCATCATCTTCGACGTCTGGGGACACATATAGCTTTTTTGCAGGAGACACACCTTAAGAACGGAGACCACATAAAACTAAGATGTAGTTGGACTGGCCAAGTTTTCCACTCCTCCTTCAACGCCAAAGCTTGAGGAGTAGCAATTCTTATTAATAAAACTATTTCATATGTGCACTCTCAAACCATTTCCAATTCCTGTGGCAGATATATTATTATCACAGGCACTATCCACAACACTCCGGTAGCTTTTGCTAATATCTACGCCCCTAATTGTGATAACAACAACTTTTTCAAACATGTTTTTCAATTACTCCCAGATATGTCCACTCACTATCTTATTCTGGGAGGGGATTTTAACTGTTGGCTTGATCTCCAGTTGGACCGCTCGTCCTTAAACACAGTCACGCCTTCATGTTCAACCAAGGTTATTAATTCTTTTATGTCAGAATTTAATGTGAAAGATGCTTGGCGGTTTCTACATCCATCCCAGAAGGCTTTCTCCTTCTTTTCCCCCGTTCACCATACTTACACGTGCATTGACCTCTTTCTGATTGATGACAGATTGCTATCTTATCTTACCGGATGCGAATATGATGCTATAGTTCTATCAGACCATGCCCCACTCTCTATAAATATCAGTTTTGGCTCTCATCCCGTCGAGAGATCGCCTTGGAGACTTAACACCCGTCTACTGGCTGATAACAAGTTTATATCTTTTGTAGTTAAACAAATAGACTTATTTTTAGAAATCAATAAGGGTCCTGAAATATCGGCATCTCTACTATGGGAGACACTTAAAGCCTTTATTAGAGGAGAGATTATCTCGTATGTAGGATACGAAAATAAATTACAAAGGGAGAAACTCAATACCCTGATACGACAACTCTCTCAAATTGACAACATATATGCATTATCCCCTTCTCCTGCTCTGTACAAAGACCGACTTATCCTGCAAGCCGAACTTGATGTACTTATGACTCAACACACTACTGAGAAGTTACTTATTTCTGGGGCTCAGTTTTATGAACATGGAGATAAAGCTGGCAAACTTTTAGCTCATCAGATTCGCTGTATGTCAGCCTCTCGTCTTATTTCTCAGATTCGGACGGACCGGGGTCTTACCACCAATCCAGCGGAGGTCAATATGGCTTTTAAAGAATTTTATGAGACACTGTATGCCTCGGAGTGTTCTCCCACTGGGCTCGACTTTGACAACTTTTTTGACATCTTGGACATTCCTACCATCGGTCGGGAGGTGTCGGAAGATCTTGAGAGGCCCATTGTTATTTCGGAACTCTTTGGGGCAGTTAAGGCTCTGCAGCGGGGGGGAAGTGCCCAGGTCCGGACGGGTATCCTTGTGAATTCTACATAACTTTTTTGGGATAAGCTTTCCCCTTTGCTTTTGGAGGTCTACAATGAATCCTTATCTTCCGGACGTCTACCTCAGACCCTTAACCAGGCTGTTATTACTTTACTAGCAAAAAAGGACAAAGATCCCGGACTCTGCTCTTCATATCGCCCGATAAGCCTACTTAATGTTGACTTTAAATTATTATCGAAAACGATAGCAATGAGACTGGAAACGGTGCTCCCCAGAGTAGTTGGAGTGGACCAGACCGGTTTCATACAAAATAGGAACTCCTTTTTTAACGTAAGACATCTTTTTGATGTTTTATATAGTCCACCCTCGGCTAGCACCCATGAAGCTGTGATATCTATGGACGCCGAGAAGGCCTTTGACAGAGTTGAATGGACATGTCTATTTCATACGATTAGGAGATTTGGCTTTGGAGAGAACTTCTTGTCCTGGATCAAACTACTCTATTCTGACCCTTATGCATCCATTAGGACAAATAATAACCACTCAGACTATTTCTGTCTTAACCGCTTCACGTGCCAAGGTTGTTCTTTGAGCCCACTATTATTCGCGTTAGCAATTGAACCCCTTGCAATTGCACTTAGAAGCAACACGAATATTGCGGGCGTGGTGAGGATGGGCTTTGAAGCTAAGGTGTCTCTGTACGCTGATGACCTTCTCCTATATATTTCAGATCTGGATGTCTCTATTCCAGCTGTTCTTAGTACATTGCGTAGATTCGGGCAATTGTCAGGGTACAAACTGAACTTCAACAAAAGTGAATTATTTCCCATCAACCCACAGGCCAGGAATTACCCGCTACACACACTACCCTTTAAAGTTGTGGATCAAGGTTTTACCTATCTAGGGATTAAGGTTACATCCTTGCATAGAGACATCTTAAAGGCCAACTTTTCCCCTTTGTTAATTCGGATTAAAGAGGACTTTGATTGTTGGTCGCTGTTAGGCCTCTCGGTGGCTGCCCAAGTTAACACGATTAAAATGAACACCCTACCACATTTTTCCTACTTATCCCAATGCATCCCTATCTTTCTACCACGGTCCTTCTTTAACAAACTTGATGGCATTATTTCTAAATTCCTTTGGAATGGGAAAGTCCCTCAGATACGCACTGAATTTCTACAGCGACCCAAGAGGCTGGGGGGTATGACTTTCCCAAACCTTAGGTTTTATCACTGGGCCTCGAATATTAGACTTTTTAGATATTGGCTCGAGACAAGTGGTCCCTCTTCCCCAGCTTGGGTTATTATGGAAGCTAACTCAGTAAAACCTGTATCTTTGGCAGCTCTACTACACTCACCGTTGCAGTCTCTGACTAAACCTTATACTTCTAACAAACTGGTGGAGGGATCCTTAAGAGTGTGGAAACAATTCAGACGACACTTTGGTCTACAACCCATCTCTGTACATGCTCCCATACACTCAAATCATGGTTTCCCACCATCTCTGTCGGACGGTGGAGAAGGGGACTCTCAACATTCCGTGATATGTATATAGACAACACCTTTGCCTCGTTCCAACAAATCTCAGAGAAGTTTGATATCCCTCGCTGCCAATTCTTCAGGTACTTACAAGTACGTAGCTTTGTTAATTCCACCTACCCAAATTTTCCCAACCTCCCCATGAGCACAGCCCTAGACGACTTTTTAACGCCCCAGGTTAAATTGAAGGGGGCTATCTCTTTCATTTACAATAAAATTATGACTCTTCGCCCCCGAACTCTTAACTCTATTAAAATGCTCTGGGAGGAGGATCTCGGTCAGACCTTCTCAGAAGAACTCTGGTCGCAAATTTTAACATCTGTGCATAAATCCTCGATATGTGCTAGGCATAGTCTGATCCAGTGCAAACTCGTGCATCGTATCTATTATACTAAAGCGCGCTTGGCTAAGTTCTATGACAATGTTTCTCCTGCCTGTGATAGGTGCCAACGTTCTCCTACTAATTTAATACACACTATGTGGCTGTGTCCCCAGCTTGATCAATATTGGTCAAATGTCTTTACTATACTATCAAACATTTTTGACAGAAAATTAGTTCGAAACCCATTATCTGCCCTGTTCGGAATTATCCCTCTGCAATCTACCCTGACTTCCTCACAGAGATCCTCTCTTGCCTTCTTGACTTTCTTAGCACAAAGGGTGATCATTACAAAATGGAGGTCTGCCCGACCTCCCTTCACATACCCATTGGATTAGAGATGTATTATATTTTATTAAACTTGAAAAATTTTGTCTCTCTTTGAGAGGCCTCTCCGCTAAGTTTTTGGGATTGTGGGGTCCTCTGTTACAAACCCTCAAAAAGATGAATTTCCCTAACATCCCAGATTGATGGAGGGATTTGGTTGTTCATTTGCAGCTAGAGCAATTGCTATTGCATTACTTTTTTTAATTTTATTTTATCTTGTTTATTTTTTTGTTTTATCCTCTGAAGCTGTCTTGACAGCCCTGTTGACGGTACTCCCCTCTAGTGCCTGAATCCCCCCCCCCTCCTGTCCCCCCCCCCCACTTTTTTAATTTAATTTTATTTATTTATTTAGTTTTATTATAATTTATTTTTGATTCATTTTTATTATTTATTTATTTATTTATTTATTTTCATTATTTTATTATTTATTTATTTATTTATTTATTATTTTTATTTAATTTTTTTATTGTATTTATTTATTTATTTTTATTTTCATTATTATTTATTTATTTACTTATTTTTGGGAGGTTCGAATGTTCAAATGTTTCCGTTCTTTGGAGTTCGAACGATTGTACATCTACTGTTAATTGGTGCATTGTTAAAATTGTTGTTTCAAACTACAGGTAGTCCTCGGTTCTCGACCGGCCTGGTTCCCGTTTTTTTCGCGTTTACGACCGCCCTCCCAGTCACACCTTACCTTGTCTATTTTATGCAGCATTTTATAATTTTTTCGTTTTTTTTTAGGGTATTTTGTTAACTAACTGCTTGGAAACACATTTAAAAACATTAATACGGCTGTTCAAAGTTGTTTTACATTGAAAAAACATGTTTAAAAAGACGTTACCGATCGCTGTTTTAGTTTCGGCTTCGTTTACGGCCAAAAATCCGCGTTTACAGCCGCCAGGGGGAGCAGTTCCAGTTTACGACCGAATCGGTATCCGACCGGGTCGTTGGAACGGAACTCGGTTGGAAACCGGGGACTACCTGTACTGTATTTTCTAATATTCTGTGTATGACAACAATGTAATAAAACTCCTTTAATTATATGGGTTTTGGTTCTAAAGTCCCACCCCAAGATTGTTGGTGGCTTCCATTTGGCCACTCCTTTGAAAACGTTCCAGTTTTCAGACCAAAATTTATTTTGCGTATCACCAAGGATCCTGAGAATCCTGAGTGTTACTTGCACCACAGTTTGAGAACCATGAGCTCAGAAAAAGAAGGGTTTAAAAATAAATGACACATGTAAGTGGAGGTTCCCAGGTTCCTGCTGCATTTTACCCTGGACCCCAAAAAGACCAAATCCGCCTCTGCATTTCTCTCATCTTCCTGATGCATTTATGCATCTGATAACGTCCCTTCAACACTTTTATGGTGTCTGGTTGAATCGCCAGACATCCACGGATGATGAGCGAGAAAGCAGCGGATCATCTTACCAGGTCAGAAGAGCGCCTCCTCCTCCTCCTCACTGGTATTTTTTTCAGCAGGGAGCCATGCTGCGTTGATGAAGCAAAAATAGCTTTTTTCTCGCCATATATTCCGTCTGCCTGCACCTCCTCTGGCACCCCCTCTTCCTCCTCCTGGCTCAAGGAGAACCACCTCCCCTCTCCTCCTCCCCCCACCTCCTGCACAAGGTCGCTCGGCTGTGCTTGCAGGCTGCACCAGGCTTGTGCTCTCCAGTCCCCCACCACCACCACCACCACCTTATTGACTCATGAGTCCTGCATGGATCTTTTCCTCTGCCACTCTTCATCCACACGATGCAGATGAAAGATCAAGCACTTACAGGAAATTGGTTTTATGTATTTAGCTGTTTATTCATGGTTCTGCGTTGTGTTCATGTGCTGATGGTGCGTTTGCGGTCAGGTGTTTGAACACAGACAGGCAGCAATTGGCAGGCCCGTGCGTGAGGGCCCGCATTCAAACAGCGTAGGATTCTTGTTACATAACACTATGGCCTGTGTGACAACAACAACAAAAAAATAAAACAAGTCCCGAGTCCGGACCCCCCTCCTCTCTAAAAAAAAAAGCGCTCCTCTCCAGCGTCCTTCAGTCTGCAGCAAAGCACGAGCTGCGTGGAGCGTTCACAAACACGACGAGTGGTCGGGAAAATAAACAACTTATTACAACATTCCTCAGCATCACTCACTGGACTCAGGAGCGAGCACGAGCTGCAGCCTCGCGCCTTTTAACCGGATTAATGATCAGGAAATGTTCGATTTAAACCATTAAATAGGATCATCACGAGCGCCTGGCGCGAGCTGCGAGTCGGTGAATGACGCCTGTCAGCGGCGAAAGCGATGCGGCTCATCCTTCTTCTCCGCGCGCGCACGCGCACACCGATGCCGTCGTTGGCCGCCAGTGGGAAAACATGTACTGACCGCGTATCCTCTGCCGCCGCCGCCGGTGAGGCCTCTCCGGCTCTGTCGCCCAGTTTGTGTCGTTCAGTCCGAGACAAACGCAGCGCGGACGGAGAATGAGGCGCGCGCGCGCGCACAGGCCCAGCACGGCAGCCTCGTTGCACCGGGTTTGTATGAGAGCAGAACACGGACACAACGACCTGCGCCGAGTCACATAAATAAATATATAAATGAAGAGACTCACCGTGATCATCTTGTGTTTCTGTCCTCGACACGACCGCTGCTGACGACCCGAGACGGCGGGGAGGAGGAGGAGTGTCAGAGCGGCCCGGGTGGCGGAGCATTTGTAGCCGAGCCGTGCGAAAAAGATGGTCCGGGTAATAAACTGGTCACCCCCGCGGAGAGTCTCCTCCTGTCGTCTCCTCGCTCCACACACTCCCTCGCCTCTCCTCCTCCCCAGACCCTCTCTGGGCTCCGAGGAGCACCACCGTCAAGATGGCGGTGATGAAGACGGTGCATTTCCTGTTATGCGTTTCAAATTAAAAGCACGGAACTCTGCACGGTTAAATCTATTTTTTTTTTTTTTTTTTTTTTTTTTAACCCTTTATTTATCCAGGTACTGTAGTCTCATTGAGCCACGAGAACTCATTTTCAAGAGAGACCTGTTTTGGGGAGCAGATGATGGGTTAAGGGGCTCAGGGGCCCCGAGTGGGGTGAATGAGGGTGGAGGCAGGTGTGGGTGCTTCACCTTTTTCCACTCACATTTTGATGTTGGTATCGGGGCTTGAACCGGCGAGCTTCCGATCACAGGCCCACGTTCTCTATCCTCTGCACCACCCTTCCCCCCAACAATCAACACAATACAGTAGAAATTTTCTGAAGATATTTAAAGAGTATTGACCAAAATTCCCAAATCGGCTCATAATAATTAAAGCTAAGAGAAAATGTCTAAACTGTACAAGAAGTGAGAGAAACAAAATAATACATTGTATATAAAACAAAAGTATCTATTTGTGTCCCTCACTCCCTGATATCAGGTGTGTGTCTGCCTTTCATAAGCTGACTGACAGAAATGCAGACTGATAAATGAACCTCAAACAAAAAGTTGCAATGCAAAAACCACAGGTCACCTTTTTACATAAACACTTTTAGAGCTGGCTGTGGCTGAGTGGTTAGAGCAGTCATCCTCCAATGCAAGAGTTGGTGGGTTCAGTCACATGCCAAAGTGTCCCTGGGCAAGACACTGAACCCCTCATGCCTTCGATGTGTGTCCAGTTGGTGTCTGAATGTGATAAAGTTCTGATTAGTCTAGATCTAGTAGAGTGCTGTGTGACTGGGTAACTGAGGACACAGATTGTAGTGGAAAGAACTTTGAGTATCTTGATAAGATAGAAAGATGCTATGTAAGTACAGTCCATTACATAAACTGTAAGCAACAAAAGACTCATGTTGTGAAATTGTATGTCTGTTATGCTGTAATATTTTGAGCTAAAACATAATTGAAGTGAAAGGGAGCTCGTATCTGCACTTCCTGCATTCTGGAGGTATTTAGTAGAAAGCTGTGAATTCTGTTGTTGTTGGGTGAAAGACGGCAAACGTGCCTACGTTTGAAGTAGAATTTGTTTTTAAATAACTTGTGGGAGTAGGAAAAGTCTGTTTGAAAATGGAAACATTGATAAGACATAATCAACAAATCTGTAACTATTATTAATTAATTCATTCATTCATTCAACCTGTATTTAGACAGGTCAATCCCATTGAGCCTTGAGGACTCATCTACAAGAGAGACCTGGCGACAAACAAAGAATGATGACAACAGTGGATAACAATGACAACAATAGACGATGAGGCATACAGATATTTTTATTTTTTTTTTCAAATTAAAATAAGATGGCCAAAAAAAGTTACAAAAACAGCTAGATTATAAGACGAATGTAGAAAACTAAAAGCAGGAACATGTCTGCATTGGTTCTTGCCAGGAGTCCAACAGATGCTTAAAGCCACTTAGAGAGGTCAAGGTTGAGAGCTTCAGATCTTTTTGTAAGATATTCCAGGAAGCAGGAGCGGCATAGGAGAAGACCCTTTTGCCAAGTTCAGTCTGCATTGAGGGAGCACTGCATGTAATAATGTCCTGAGAGCGCACGCTGTAGCCGCACTCACGTAGTGACATGTAGGAGGATATGTATGAAGGCAACAGACCAAGAAGTGATTTAAAGATGAAAATGTACCAGTGGAAGAGTCTGCGTGAAGTTAATGA
>JARVLU010000103.1:10583588-10596115 GCA_031762415.1 Simpsonichthys santanae | reverse complement strand
CAACAACAACAATAATAATAATAATAATAATAATAATAATAATAATAATAATAATAATAATAATAATAATAATAATATAATAACCTTTGTTTTACCGGGTAGGTCATTTGAAAACCAGTTCTCATTTACAATGTTGACCTGGTCAAGAGGCAGCAACATATAGACATAAAACACAAATGGCATAAATTAACATGTTTTGAATATATGTAGCCAGAGTTTGCAAAATGTTTTGTTAAAAAATGATTTACAAAAGGGAATTGTTTTACTGAATATTTCCCATAAAAAGTGTAATGAATAGTGCCTTTAACTAAGACAAATAAAGGCCGCTTAGCTTGTGCAAAAAATGTCCCTTTGAAACAGTTTGACATTCCTGAATCAGTGTGTGAGAACATATTTTAGTCAGGTAAACCTAAAAGCATAATTAACATAAAATGCTAATTTAGATTTTTCAAGCCAAATTTTAATGGGGACAAAGAAAAAAAATAATTTCAAAATAATATGTCCACTTACTACTCTTTTTCTTTGGGTTCAAAGACAGTCCTATAATCAAGGGACTAGGAGTTTAATCACGCCATATTCAAAGAAACAGGGGTTAGACATGCATGAGTGAATACATGGTGCCACAAACAAAACACATCCCTGTGTCGACCTTAAAACTAACAGATTTACATCAGTGGTCCCTTAAGGCAGCAGTAAACTGATGCGTTAATGGAGCTGCTCAGGTTAGCAGTTAGCTAATCAATTCAGTTAGAATTAAACTTCATTTCCTCAAATGAGGTTGTTCAAAAAGTTAAGAACAGGTATTGTTTGTAAACTTTTAACATAATTTTACCAACAATTTGAACATTTTAATAATTAAAACATAATATAGTTATGGTGATCAGGCACACAATGAAACAAAACACAAGTGAAGTTAACCGTTTACCTACTAAGTTCTTGTGATTGTTGAGTCTTTGATGAATCTGAAAAGGAGGTTTATCTATCTACCTCTCCATGTCATTTTACCAAATGGGAAATTTAGCTGCTGCATAGCAGCAACTCCTGTTCCCAGACACTCTATCAATCATTAAATTCAATGTGTGTGCCTCACTGGTATTTTACTCTCCCATTCCCAAAACATCTGCTACATGGAAGCAGTGTTCATCCTTTTCTCTTTCCCTCTTTTCACATCACGACAACCAGCTGCAGCATTTCTTATCCTCTGGAGGAAATATTAGGAGGACTGGGGGAATACTCAAACCAGCCTCTGGGATTTAAGGCACACTACAAGACCCCTTTAAACGCCTCGGATCTCAAAAATTTCACATTGGTTTATGATGAGCCATTTTATAAAATGTTGTCAATTTTGCATTACTATTGACATTAAATTATGTAATCATGTCCTTGTGAAAATAACAGCAGCTTCTAGCTTTAGCATTTTTAGTTGAGTCTAGGCACTTCCAGCAAAAATGACTTACTTTTTTGTCAAAAAGTGCAATGCAAAATTTGCTGTGATGCATTACATTTGCATGACGTACATTTGCTTTTAGACAATTTTTTTTAAAGATGGCAGCACCCAGCTTTGGTTTTGTCCTCACTTGGACTCACTTTCATTAGCCTATTAGTCTGGTCTTAATTAAAATGTGTCCCTCCAAACTCAGAGTTGCACAACGCATACAACAAAACACTTTTTTTTTTTTTTTCAAAAGTCTGAACTATTACTGTAAGAAGAGCCTGTGCTCAGGTTTTTAATGGGATAGATCAAGGTGTTGCACAAAAAATATATATACTTTTACAAAACATTTTTTTATATATTTTGCAGCAAGGGGAATGGTGAAGTTCTGTAAAATCAGGTTGTATTAACCTCATCTGTTATCCAGCAACATCAAATTTGCCTATATTTCCTACAGTTACATGTTTTATGTGTTACAGCTGTCAGAGTATTTCTGTAATGTTTTTTTAACCAAACATTAGTTAATGTTTCGTATATGTAATCATATTTCAAAAGTGCTTCATAGTCATATAAAGAAAATATGCACATGGAGAACATACATGATTTGAAACTAGTGATTGAAAGAAGTAAAAGACCAGCGGTTTGCTGATGTTGTCCATTGCTGAAGGATTTGAATTATGAGTGTTTGCAGTTTTTGAGATGTGTTTTTTTTTTTTCCTGAACTGGAGTTGAACAGAGAATGCAAGTAAACCTTAATATTGTTTGTGCAATTTAAGTTGATAGGAGTTAAGCTGTTTATAAAACAGAGTTTTTATTGTATTTATTTATTTTTCTTAGAAGCAGCTGAATGATGAATCCTGGTGAGCGGAGGGAGCATTGTTGTCCTCCACCAGGTGTAATAGTGGAGCCAGGGGATGGTTAAGGGTGGATGTGGACACCATAGATTACTCTTTGGCCACCCCAATCATTTGGGAAAACTATACTTTTTTAATCGGTATAAAAACTAAACAGCATAGTTTTTCTCAAATACAGTAATAGGGGTGGCCAGTTTACGTATATATGATGGTGGCCACACTGGCCAGTTTGGATTTTGATGTGGCAACCACAAACATAAAAGAACTCTTTCTTATGCCTAGATGCAGCCACACACCAAAAGGGAAATTGGTACCTCACTTATTTTTCAAGTTATTGCGCTCTCACCATTGATGAACGGTTTTAGGGTATTTCCAATTCCCCCTTTTTACTCTGCAATGGGCGACAAAAACAAGTAAATTGAGGGTTTGCTGTGATATTACTGATAAAGCAACGTCTTGCCTGAGTACAGAAAGCAAGAACCCCAACAACACAAAACAAGACATGGGCCAGTACACCCAGAGGAGTGAATCTAATCCTTCAATGCGGGGGCTGCTAATCCATTACTCAGTTGAATGGACACACAAATAATCCAGAGCTGTCATGTTTTACTTGTGACATGCATGACCAGAGAAAACCTATTCATTGCTGCCCTTCTGAAAAAGCTCTCCATGGGAACAGAGAAATCAGACATTCAGAGAAAAAGGAAACATGATTACATTAATTCAAAGTGTGCAGTCAGAACAATGGTGCAGGTCACTGACCAAGGCAACTCACTGACTTAACTGGAAAAGACTTTTTGTTCCCAGAAGCAATTCAGTGTTGCACCATTGTTAATTTAATAAAAACGACTGTAGTTTAGTCATGGTTCCAGACTGTTCAGACCTAGAGTAAGACTTTGTTTTTATTGCCCTGAGCCAGACTGAAGGGCATTATTCCACTATTGATTGCTCATTGGGCTGGCTTTGTACTGAGATGTGAAAGAGAAATTCATTAACAGCCCCATGCCTCTGTGGAATTTGTCATTGTGACAAAACAGCTAGGTTGAAATGCTTCATTGTAAATTAATTAGACTTTAATTGTAAGTAACCAGTGGCTCTCATGTGTTGTCTTGCGTGTTCAGATCGGGGTTGTGCATCTCTGGTCTGTGGTCAATACAAATCGTAACTCAATACACTGCCAACAATCAAGTTCAAACGAGATAGATGAGCAGCAACAACTAAAGCATCTCAATACAATTAACCTGTAGTTCCTAACAATTCACTTTGAACTTGATAATGTTTGATTAAATATAGGTTTTGGTGCAACTTTGAGATTCAATGCAATACAAAATTAACAAAAAAAACATGATTCTAAGACAACTGTTGAGACAATTTTTGCTACCTTGTAATAAAACGACTGCTCACAAAAAGGTTTTGTTTCAAGAGTGCAATGCACTTTCAACCTGATTTACAATGTGCAAACAGTTGTTACAACGGGAGCTGGATGCAGGACACGAGCCACTGCAGCTAGCTACTGCTAGCCGTGGGCCTTAGGCCTCCTCTCGGACCCAGAACCCGCCTCCAGCCCACACTGCTCCCCGGCTTGGACCTCCCTCAGGAGCAGCATCTCACACTATCAATAAATTAAGGAAACGTGAATGCAGTTTTACCAATTGTATTACAATCAAGGCAGGAAAAGGTTACAGTTTACAGCGGTGGCCGGTCCGGTACATGACATGAGATCAGGAGCCGGAAGGACCGGATGTCCCGTGGATATAGATTTATAAGACCTAGACTCCTCCTTCGCAGAAGGGGAGCACAACCTGTCACGTGTATGAGGGGGAGTGACTAAGTGTGATCTCAAGAGATCTTAACTGGTTTAACGTGAAGGAAAAAAATGAGACGGCGCTTCAAAAGCCTTTCTATGTGATGTAGCGAGCAAAATAAACTATTCCTTGTTGGATATTGAATCCCTGGGAGACTTTTTTTTTTAGAGTTGCTGGCCCCGTTTAACCCAGTCAGAACCGAGTCCTAATTTCATTATAATCCCGCCTCTGAACAGATCAGAAAAACCAGGGTCAGTCTAGATAAATGTAATAACACAGTTCGCAAATTAAGTTTACTGCCAAGTTAAAAAAAAAAAAAAAAAAAAAAAAAAACTACCAGGCAGAAAATATTTAACACACCTTCAGTAACTCATCAGTTAACCAGCAAATGCAGTTTCTCCTATAAAATAAAATAAAATAAAAAAATCAAGTAACCTTATTTTTCTGAAATATTAGTGATCCTGAATGAAGCACATTTTAAGTACAGTATTTGTTCCTGTTCCTAACACTGTGTTTGTTATCTGCATCTCAAAGGGAAAGAGATGCTACTTACAAGCAGAAACTGCAGCTAAAGAATTACAGTAAATGAATACAGGGGATTTGTTTTTTATAGATAACCATTTGCACATCTTTCAATGTTCCTGCTATATTTTGTAATGTATGTTGTAGAGGCTGAAAATGACAAATGATACTGAAGTGTTATTTAGTTTTAATAGAAAGTGTTGATTATTTGGCCAGTGTCATTGTTCTAGAGAAAACTTGCTCTGAGTTAGAATGTCTACTATAGCTGGTCAATTACTGACATGCCCGAGTTAATGATCCAGATGCTTGCACTGAATCAGGACTCACAAGTCTAAGGTCTCAATTAACCCAGATTCTACATTTGTACATGCCCTTTGTCAGATTGCCTCTAAGCACGAGAGTTAAACTCCCTGTTTAAAAAAAAAAACAACAACAACAACAGCTGAATCCCTGGAAATACTATGAGCGCAGATGAGTCTTGTCGCCGATTCTAAAAAAAACCTCACTCAACTGACCCAGATGAGTCAGTTTATTGACTCGGGTTGAACCTCATCAAAAACATAGCATACTTAGAAGATTTGTAGATGCATTAGGGCTGTACCAGTACGCTAAAATCACATTTTGATTTGGTTCAGTTTCAAGGAGGGCTCTGTTTGGTTAATTTTTGGTACAAAAAAGGCCAAAATAAAGACGTACAAAATGTTTATTTTGTAAATATGCCAAGTAAACAATACATTTATATAAAACTAAATAAAAGCAACCCATTTGGATGATATTTTAAATAAGCAGCATTCTTTACAATATAGAAAGTATACTCAAAATAATAAAAATCTTAATAAATACTATAGCAGTCAGAACCAGAACAATAAGCAGCAACTGACCATTTACAATCTAAATAATAAAGTTGTAAGTTTTTGTCCAAAAAGACCAACTTGTCCACATTTTCTGCCGAAAGCACAGATCGAAAATCACTCACTAACAACACATAGCAGGAATAAAGAGGTAGAGCTTTGCTAATTTTGCAGTGTGGCTGTATTTGGCCTCATTACTCACAACCTCTTCTTGGACCTGCTCCCACCTGTCCCTGGAAAAAGTCAGAGTTCAGTCATCACAGACTTCTCAGCTGGAGGTGATTTCTGGTGGATTTCCCTGAAGGGAAGAAGACTCAGCTGCTGTCTCTGTCCCAGACTGGAAATAAAACACAAAGAAGTAAAAAAAATGAGTTAAAATATTATAATAAATAAATAAATAAATAAATAAATAAATACATAAAAAAGTTAGATAGTAATAATAAAGTAACAATACCTCTTCTTGAACAGTCATCATTTTTAATGAGGTGGTTGAATCTCTTGGTTATCATCATCAGGGCAGGGCTTTAATCTGGTCCAGGGCTTGTTGACAATATCAGTTTTAGCTTTTTCATTAAGTGCTAAACTTTTTGACTGAAGTGCTGACTTGATGGGATGTCATAGCAGGGCTCAATAACTTTAAAGCCGGTGCATCAACAACATTCAGACGTAGATCCAGAGCTGTAAAAACTCCTACATCTTTTGTTATTGTGTTGAAACGATCTGAATTACCTGATAAAGGCTGTTTAAATGCTGCTGTTATTGGTCTTTGCACCAACAGTAGAAGAGACATTCACGTTCGGATGATGTCGTTTCAAGTGCAATAACAAGTTAGACTTGCCTGCTGAAAATCCAATCTCAGTGAAACTATGTCAACACAGAGCTTTGGGTTTGTTCACTTGTCTTTTAACAAGAAAGCCATAATGTTCCCAAACAGGAGACTACAACGAGATGCTAGGATGCTAATGCTAGGCTCCTAATGCTATGCATGCCGCAAGACTATAGCGCTGTGCTGAAACACGCTTTGGAACTTTAGTTCCACGGCACATAATCTCTCGTTAATAAAATGTAATGAGTGAAAAACATAACCGAAACGGTACACACTTGGACTGAACCAAACATGCCGTACCGAAACGGTTCAATACACTTATGTGTACCGTGGTCCTGAACGCAGCAGCCCCATTTTTAACCAGTACAGGTAAAAGAGAGCACACTACACTTGTCCTGTAAACGGTGGGTGTTTTATTTTGCATGGTGCATTTCTGCCATCTGTTGGACTTTTAGGGAACTGCTTTACTTCTACGTTATTTAGTCAGTACGGTTGTTTGCTAGCTGCAGATGAACACACGTGTATAATATGATCGCCCCATTCCAGGTCGAGTTCTTCGGAGCAATGCCTGTAAGTAGCAGCTTGTACTCTAAGACAAGCGTTTATCGTTTATGTTGACATATGAGAAAATAAGTAACTTGTCTATTGAATTTATGTTTAGTTTGGAAATACCTGCGGGCAATTAGATTATTTGCTGCATCATTGCTAACTAGCAGGCTGTTAAGATTAATTAGGCCGTTATGTAGCATTGCAGCTCATTATTGAGGTAGCATTTTTGTTACACTTGTAATATGTAACTGAATGTAAAACACCTGTTAGCTGCTCTGAGCTCATCCTGAGTTGTTTGCGCTTTGGCAGTTTCACTCCATTCTACATGAAAATAAAGGAAGAACTAATTAATCCTGACTCGTGTGAAAGGAGTTTGGCTGATGGTTAGTTTTGGCGCACGACACCATAGCGAGACCATTATAACACCAGTCCTGGCCTCACTGCACTGGCTACTGGTTCATCTTCGAATCCAGTTCAAAATTCTCCTGTATGTCTACAAATTGCTGAACAATCTCTCTGATTTGCTACAGCCATATGTCCCACCACGTGTGCTGAGGTCAGCGGTCCAGTTACTTCTAACAGTTCCAGGATCTCGTTTTAAGCGCAGAGGTGACAGGGCCTTCTCTGTAGCAGGACCAAAACTTTACAATGAGTTACCTCTGCTCGTCAGACAGGCCCCCTCCCTCTCGGTTTTCAAATCCCGTTTAAAGACATACGATTATTCCGTTGCTTTCAACACCAGATGATCTGTGTTTGGTCATTATATTTATTATCTGAAATGATTTTATGTCTATTTTTTGTACTTCATTTTGTATGTTGTACAGCACTTTGGTTGGCCTTGTCGCTGTTTTAAGTGCTTTATAAATAAAATGGCATGGTATGGTTACACCCCTAATAACTTGTCCATATAAGTTTTAGTATAATATGAGAGAAAAAAAAACAGTTACCTTTGAACTGCAGCTGGTAGCATTAATCAGTTATCCCACTTTATTTTTGTTTCGTGGTGGAGTTGTGGCGCAGTTTTATCACTCAAAAAAGCTATGTGAAGGAATAACTTACATTAGGTCCAGTGTATTAGAAATAAATGGTAAAATGGTACATGGAACTTACTTAAATAGCGCTTTCTAGGCCCCTATGAGGGTCCCCAAAGCGCTTCACAGTACCAGCCATCCACCTATTCATACACACATTCATACACCGGTAGCGGTAGGCTGCCATGCAAGGCGCCAGCTAGTCCTACCGGGAGCAACTCAGGGTTAAGTGTCTTACCCAGGGGCACAACAAGGTATGCAGTGACCGGGGATCGAGCCCGGGACCTTCCGGTCCTGAGCCGACTGCCCTGCCTCTACACCATCTCAGCCCCAAGAGATGGTGTAGACTTAAACTTAAACGTAAACTTAAACCCCTCGTCTTCCACTGAGCTGTTCGCTCATAAATCCTTTGTGATGTAGCAGGAGATGGAGAGGGACATCTTCACAGCCTTTGGGGAAGCCTGGAAGTTTGTTACAGAGCTCGCCGCTCTGCTGCTTTCGTTTTCATTTTCCGCACATTTTGTTGTATTTTCAAAATACTGTACCACAATTTTATTTTACACTTCTTGCAAGCAACCCTGCTCTTGTCAAGCTCTGTCTTCCCCTGGAACATTGTAGAATCTGAAATGATTTTTAAAGACAAAGAAGCAGGTTGAATTGCGTTGTCCCCCTTCTCCATGCTAGCAGACTCCATTCAAATAAAAAAAGCTGGCTAGATAGCTTGTTGCACGGTGGCCTACATGGCCAAATTTTACATCGGCCAAGCAGACATGGAATGCAATATGCAATATGCTCGCAAGTAAGAGCAGGAATTAAAAAAATATATATATATATACATGTAGTCCTCGGGTTACGATGCAGTTCCGTTCCTGCGCTGCGTCGTAAACCGAATTTGGCGTAAGTCGGAACATACGTACATACTGCAACATGTACATGTACAGTACTGTATTACTAAGTACTTAGCCCTTCCTAACACAGTACCCTACATAATTATCAAAAAACACATACATTTGGGAGTCATAATGAAGGGGAAAAAAAGAGTTAATTTCCTACTGGGATGCTGGTGAAGTTTTCCTCCATCCATCCTCCGAATTCACTATTGCGTTTACGTCATAAAACCGCCGTCCATAAAAGAGCTACTTTTCCACAGCTGCTGCCTATTTCTGCCGGTCCAGCTTGGTCCAACAAGTTTTGTTTTGTTTTTTGAATGTCCAGAGGACCAGACTTCACTTTTTCAGAGAGTACAGTGCAGTATTTCTCCGCCGCTACATTAAACCAGAAACCGGAAACGGCGAAACTCGGCTTTTCAAAATAAAATTTCAAAATATTTTTTTAATTTTTTAATTTTATTTCTTTTATGGGAGATGCCAACGTAACTACGAAACGTCGTAAGACGAGACCGTCGTAACCCGAGGACTACCTGTACTAACAATGATAAGAGAAAATATCTTTGACCACTTGACTGTTCTACAAAACTATTTTATAAAACTGTTTTCAGAATTATTTCAATACGTGGTCAAGATCATGGAATTTACGCATTGCCTGCTCAAACAATGTGGGGTGAGGCAGTGTAGTGCTCTGGTTCACCTGTGGGTGCGCTGTGTCATATACAATATATGAAGTAGGCGGTTGGTGCATGCCCATGTCTCTCTTTATATCTCCAACATACATGTTTGATTACACATGTGCTACACATGTCTTTCTCATACTGCATGTTGAATGAATGTGTGTGACATTTCTTCTTTTTAATCCGTCATAATGCACGCTGAAAAACACGAGAGGTGCGGCAGAATATACATTGCCTCACCGATAGGGGTCAGTGCTGCCCCATAGGGACAATGAAGCAGGTGCAGTCACTGTAAATGGACTGTACTTATACAGTGCCTTTCTATCTGATCAAGACACTCAAAGCGCTTTACACTACAATATGTGTCCTCAGTTACCCCTTCACATATCACTGTACTAGATCTACACAAAGTTAATTGAACAAATTATTCTAAAGAGACTAATCAGTGCTTTATCACATTTGTACACTTATGGGACACAAATTGGAGGCAATGGTTCGTTGTCTTGCCCAGGGACACTTCGGCATGTGACTGCTGGTGGAGTTGAACCCCCAACTCTTGCACTGGCAGATGACTACTCTAACCTCTCAGCCACAGTCACCCCACTGTGCTTTGTTCTGTTATACAGAGGGTCGGAGGGTGTAACAAACGGTACGCTTGTTTAAATTTGTTGGAAGACAATGAATGGAAGATCATATCTCTAAACTAAAGGATTTTTCTAAATTCATCATAATTGTTCCAGACTCATTCATCTTAAAATAAAGGTAAGATAATACATGTATATGTTTTATTTATTCATTCATTTATTTATTTTCTTTAAAAAGATAGGAGTATGGAGTTAATTAAAGCATAAGTAGATGCCTTAAAAAAGGCTCAGTTGAAATATAAGCTTCTATTTTGGGTTCATATATGTGAACATTCAATTCCAGACGAGTCAGCCGCACCTGTCACAAGCCTCACCGCATGTCACTGGGATTTAGGATATATGCCAAACATTAATGTAAAATAATATTTTATATGAAATAGCAGCCGGAACATGAGTTTGTTGTGAATAGATGGGTACGAATAAGCAGCATAAAGGTAAGACATCAGCAGCATGGATAATCAGCAGCACAGATAAGTCACATATCACCAATTAAAGTGGCATTACAGTGCTATGTCTGGTTAGGGATTAATGAGTCTAACAGCCTCAGGGTAGAAGCTGTTCCTCAGTCTAGTGGTTCTACACTTAATGTTCCTCAACCTCCTTCCTGAGGGGAGTGGAGGAAAAAGTGTGTGCTGGGTGAGTGGGGTCCTTCATGATACAGATGCCAGGTGGCCCTCTTCTTGCATCTGGAGGTGTGGATGTCTGTGATGGTGGGGAGGCTGACTCCAACAGACTTCTGTGCAGCCTTCACCACTCTGTTGTCTTCAGTTCCTACCTCAGTTCTTGCCTTGCCCACTCTCACCTGTCCCCTATTGTCATTTTGCCAGGTGTTTCCACTTTTATTCATCCTACTGTCTAGCATTGTGGGTGTTTCATGCCACATCCTGTTCTCCTCCGTGTTCTCAGAGTGTTTTGTAAGTTGTTGCTGCCACATCAGCCTTTATGTTAAGAAATCTTAAGTCAAGACAAACTCCATGTGTTCATTCTGCATTCCTGGGTCCAACCTCCATAAATCATGACATTCTCAGGCAAGTTCTGGGTATTCCCTGGAGTCTCCTACAAGGAGGGCCTGAACCAAGTTTAGGAGGAAGTGACTCTTCATATCAGATGCCCCAAACCACCTCACCTTACTACTTTTGATGCAAAAGAGCAGCAGCTCTGCTTTGAGCTCCACTTATGACCAAGCTTCTCAGCTTCCTGGCTCACATCACATCAATACAAACTTTTTCCCACCAAGTTTTGCGTCGGTGTGGAGCTAAATCTTATGGCTTATTCAGGCTGGGCACAGCCAAACCCAGGAAGTCAAGGTTTGGCCAAAAGGAGCTTCCCAGCAAGGTTTTAAAAATGCATTTAGTCTATCCCATCTTCTAAATTATAAAGGGTTTGAGTACTCTCATGATCCTGGAGCATTTGCTGCTCGAGGCATAGACCACAGGTAGGGTTTTTGATGACAAATTGTCAGGGATTGGACAAAGTGCACCTTGAAGACCACAATAGAACATTTAGAATTGTCAGCTTAATTTTTTTTTCCTTTTGGTTTATCATTGATAACATCTGGGTTTATAAAAAAAAAATCTGGATTTTTATGAAAATTAAAGTTTCCCGATGCAGATAGCTTCTTCTTTTTCTCTCGGCTATTCCCTCTTCAGAGGTCGCCACAGCAAGTCATCCTCCTCTGTCTCACTCTGTCATCTGTGTCCTTCAACGCAGATAACTACAGCTGCAAATATTTCCGACAGTTTCACCCTATAGGCTACAGCATTCAATGTGCAATTTAAAAAGACAGGTTCATTTATCAGTGATTCTGTAATGCTCAGACATGTTAAATGAAGCTTCTTAGATATTATTGATGTACATTTGCCTCATTAATTTCATCGTTTTATCACCTTTAAATTTAGCCATGGCACACCTACTGAGGCTTCACTGTCTGTTAAAGATCAGGAGAGACTGAGTTTTGGCCTGCAGGGAGGCCAATGCTGCTTGTATTTTTGTATGTGTGGTTTCAGGTTTATAGCTTACATATGTGAAGGCAGCCTAAGTGATTCAGAGATGAAAAATAAATAATAAATAGAACACACAAACCCACATCCATACGTCATAAAAGTGTTAATGTCTTGAATGTCTTTGCTATGTGGCTCTTTTTGGAAAACAACTGTGTTGTCAGCAAACAAATGTCACAACAATTAAAGAAAATGTAAAGGTTAACTGCAAGTGTGCCTCCGAAAGCTTTGAGGGTAACCCAGAAAAGTGTGGTTTTTATTTTACAGTGTAGATTAGCATTTAATCGTGCCTCTTGTACCTATGCCTCTGAAGCCTCCTGTGTAACTGTTGTTGTGTACTCTTTAAAAGGAATTCAGAGTCAGAGAGTCAGTCAGAGAAACTTTATTGACATTGAACAAGTTGCCAAGTTACAACGTTACTATGTACGCACAGTCATCCTGAGAGG
>JARVLU010000103.1:10513888-10527395 GCA_031762415.1 Simpsonichthys santanae | reverse complement strand
TTTTTTGAATGTCCAGAGGACCAGACTTAGCTTTTTTAGATTTTTCTACCTGGATTATTGAGCATGCATCAAGGTAAAAACTAAACAGTTTTTATATGGACTGAAAAGTGGCACCAGTAGTTTACTGAACTGACTGTTCTTTTTTTTTTTCTTCTGGTTCTGGCAAATAACTGCAATATGTGACTGTTTTAGAACAGGATTGTTGGAACACGGTCTTGTAAGTGAAGAGTCAAATCTTTGATCAGCCAGTTTTTCTTTCTGTGATAACGTATGTTGTCGCCAAAAGCTGGACTGCACAGAAGAACGGGGATCTCTTTGATTGTGATTGGCAATGAGTACAGTTGGCTTTCTCTCAGCACTTGACACAACACCTCTTGCCAGCACCCTCACTTCTTTGTCACTATGTTGGCAGTGCGGAGAGGCTGCAGAGGCAAAGCGAGGTAGAAAGAGAACAGAAAAGTGACAGGGAACTTCATCATAAGGACTTTTGGAGAATGATGCAGGCAGGAGGCCAAGAAACCTGTGCAGTGGATCATTTGCAGACAAACCTAAACAGAACGGCTGTAGATCAACACATATAACATTAATACCACGTGGGAAACATGGTTGCAGTAGAGTATGTGTAAAAAAAATGTTTTTATATTATATAATTTTTCTGTATCATAGGCATAATGCAAGAAGATCTGAAAACCTTCCACACAAATAATCCATTTTGCCTGCTTGAAAACCAGGCAAGGTTCTGATAGGCATTATGAAATATTAATCATCAACATTAAAGACAAATTCCCCCAACTTTACATTTCTGGGACACATTGAAAGATCTATGGGGTTTATTGCTAAAACCAAATATTTGCATAATGGCCTGCAATCTCAACAAAATGGCTTTTACGTTATCTCCCCTCTAAAAGGATGATTTATGAAGAGTTTGGGTAAATGTGCTCTGCTCGTCATGAATTCAAAACCTCCACTAAAGTTTGCCATCAATATCCGTGATAGCATTAACTTCCTCGTGTGACGCTGATGGAAATGCACTTAAACTAGGTGGAATCCAGTTAGAGAGTATCAATCTATTATTGCTTGCTATCATCAATATCAGTTGCGAATCTTAATGCGGAAGGAGGAGAGGTGGAGCGCAGAGTCTCCGAGGACTTCTGATTTACAACAAGGCATGTCTACACTTTATCACCGCTACTGTAGGAAATTGCTCCAGCATTTAAATGTTCCCCCATCCTTCCTTGTCTCCCTGTCATTCTCTCATTACTTTTTCCATTCATTTTTCTTTGTAGAGCCTAAATGATGGTCCACTCATTAGTTCTCACTTTGTTCTTTTTTTTTTTTTTTTGCTCACCATTTTTTTCTTCTTCTACCTCACTCTTTATGTAATATCCCCTGCATGTACACAGAATGCAGGGGGTCTCTGATTAGCGCTATAGCTAACATATGTTTACCACCAATCATAACGAGAGTCTTGATAGACCCCAGGGTGTTAACGCTCACTCGTCCACTACTATCTGAAAGGGTTGAGCAAACACTTAACTGGGGATAACACCTAAATTCCTGGTGTTAATTGCAAATGGCTTTACCCATCATGACTGACCGCAACACCTGGAGTCATACTGCTTTCAACAATATTCATCATCATGACTCATAGTGCAGGAAAACAGGCTCTACTTTCAGCCATCTTTTGACACCTCAAACGTAAGAACAACTGACACACATTTAAAGGAAGACTGAGGCAAAAAGGAAATATCCAGTCCTAATATTGATTTATAACATTACATAAAATGCATTAGGTTCGACTTTTAATTTTTACTTTGCTACTTGTATTGACTTACTATAATGCAATCATCATTCTAAATATCCCTAAGATGACAGCAATCATTAACTATTTGCTGGAACTGGTATTCTTGCTGATGAAAGTCAATAATATGGATTTATTCCTTATGTGTGTTATATTCTGTGTGTTCTTCTACAGATGACAAATTTCCATTACGGCTCATGTATAAATCATGTCTTACAACAGTATCTAAAATTTACACTTACTGTTAGTGTTGGCGAGGGCTCACCTGCAAGCCAATTGTTGAGTTTTGTTCTATGTAATGTGTCCTGAGATGACTTTTTACTCTGAAATATTGACATATAGATAAAACAGAAATGAAACTGAATGTTTTTTTTTCCCTCCTCACTTTGCTCTGTTTTGCTTTGAATTCTGTCTTTCATTCTTTTTCCTCCAGCATTCTAGTCATTCTTTCTTTGAACCAAGCCTTTCTATTCTTTCTGAATTGTTGCCTTTTCCACACTTCCATATTTGTAATAACTTACCGTTCTGGAGGTCAGCATTGGAGGGTTGTCATTTATGTCTGTGACAGTGATGATGGCAGTGGCTGTGTTGGACAGGCCAAAGTTAAGGTTTCCCTCCATGTCCGTGGCCTGCACAATGATGGTGTACTGTGACACTTTCTGAAAAAGGCAGAAACGGAAAAGAAAAAGGACAAAAGAATAAAACAGTGTGCACTTATTCATCTGCAAAAAGCTTCTTTCTCTTCCATGAGCCGACAGCAGCAGCCAGCGACTGACTCTCGGGGGAAACAAATCTGAGGCTGTGTTCTGTCCTTTAGTCGCTGGCCATGGTCTTATTTGAAACACAGAATCACAAGGGCGAAGTCTTTCATTTGACAGAGCTGAAACCTTCTCAGTGGAACCTGGCCAGACATCACACCATCCAAAGGCTGGACTGTGAAACCTCCCCACGGGTACTGCATTCCATCAAAGCCATCAAACGCACTGCTTATTCAGTACCAGTGATGGACAGCTGTGAAGACAATGATCCAACTGACAGAGATTAATAGACTTTTTGTGAAGCAATAATATGAGGGAATAATAAATGCCATTTCCTCTTTTGAAATGACACAGTGCCACTTCAATGGAACCTGAAAAATGATTCTTTTATTTGAATTTCTAGACGCAGAGCCGTTTGCAGCTCTTCTTGCAGCCTTTTTTCCTCCCCTTTTTGCAGCTTTCTCCATCTCTTCTTCTGTCCCAGGGTGCAGTTAATGGGCTGCAGTAAGGATGGAGCCCAGGAGCTGACTGCCTGGATAATGTGTCTTGTCACTGAGATTCCCAATTACATTCCCACTGTCTCTCTCTCACCTACTAATTACCAAGTAAATATCCCAATTAGGCCGGGACGTCACATCAGGAGGATTAGACAGCTCCTTGCAGTCCTTCTCATCTTGATGCTAAATGAGATGCTGAACTCCAACCTCGTGCACACTCATTAACACTCTCATATACACCAAAGGATCCACAAACACATGACCACACACTGATGACTCTCTTTCTACATATCTTGTACTTGTCTGACTGTCCCATCAGCCTGTGAACAGTGTGTACACAACACGCTCACTAATTAGACAATGGAGTAATTATGCAGAGCTACTCTGAAACTCTCAGCCTTGCAACAATACCACAGTATGCCCAGTTCCCTCTGGAGGACTGAGGTCTACAACTGTCAACAACCTCTTTAAAGTCCACTGCAGACCAGTGGAAATCTTTAGAAAGGAATCAATGTGATACTCCCAAAGAAGAGGGAGAAGATAGAAAGCAAAGAACAAAGGAGTGAATAACAATTAGGTGTTCAAGGAAGGGTGCATTTCAGCTCAAGGAGATCATTTAGGTAAAGCATTTGTGTCTAATAACCCCTTTAAGACATCAGATTAAAATCTGAGGCATCGCAGCAAACACCCAAAACCTCATGGTTCATAAAACATTTCAATATGTTAGGAAGCATTTTCCAAGAATGGTCTGCTCAGTATATTTTTGTACCATTGCAAGATATATCTCCTGTTTGCTACTGTGACATAGTCAGTGGAAAGCCAAAACTTGTATTTGTGGATTAAGAAAAAAAAAAAAAAAAAGATTAAGAATAAAATCTGACAAACATAACAGACAACGTTCTATGTATTTTATGTTCTGGACCTAGTTTTGGGCTGCCAAAACAACTCTTACGGACCGAAATGTGGACTCGAACAGATTCTGAATCCAACAATGAAGTGTTCTTAAGAGAACAGTGTCACAATGCCCTGCAATTCTTTTCTCCAAAGACTAATGTCCAAATAATCCACAAAGGGTTGTTTCTTAAGCACATAGCAGTCAAAGTTCACCACATTTAAGCCATAATGGTTTTGTAATTTGTGGCACACGAGCTCTTTTGGTAGATTAAACCACCAGCTTTAGTTCCCTGAGCACATCGAGACTTGGGCTTCCATGACCCTGAGTCAAATTGATCGGTTGTCCCTCCTTGGCCCACTTAAGGTCAATAATAGCCACTACATTAAAGCAAAATCCCACAAGAACTGCCATTTTAAACATGCCCGGATCTAGTTGAGGCTGTAAAAGGGTTAAGGGGTTAGAGATGCAGGCTTTTAAACATGCTTTTACCTTCCCCCTTTGCTCAAGATTGCTCAGCCACATTCACACCTGTACTGACATGTGTTCAAGACACGTTATACAGGTGACGGCATCTGTAGGTCTTTGACAGGACTTCAAGAACATTAAACCACCTTTATCTAACTTGAACTTTGATCTTAGAATAGAAATGTGAGAAAAGTTGAGCAACATGGCCATGTTGATAAGCGTTGCTGCTTTATTTGCTCAAATTCCTCCTTTGCAGAACTAATAGTAGCTCGTCTCTTCTTCTCAAGCTTTGCAGGAAGAGGAGAAGTTGGACTGCTGAGTGATTACAATGAGGAATTTCTCTAGGAAAAATAAAACGATCAAAGAAAGTCTAACCTAGAAAATGATTGTTGTAATAAAATGATATAGGCAAGAAAAAAAAGGCCCCATCAGCATAAATCCTTTGAAGTACAGAAAAAAGCAAGCAGGATTTTAATTCAACATTTTAGGGTTATTGCCTGGATTAGAAGTGCTGATAAAACGGGTTAAAAATAAGACAAAGAGGTTTGGCTGAGTAATTTTTAGTCCATGTTGCCCTCATACCTCTCTTTCCCTCTGGCAGGATCCTGTCTCATCCTCTCTGTCTCCATCACTCTATTTCCTTAACCTACATTCACACTCACTTCTTCCCTCATCACCGTAATTCCCTTCTATTCAGCTCTGTTTTTGTTCTCTTGCTTCCCCTCAGTTTTCCTTTTTTTTCCCTCTTCCTTTTCTGTGTTTTATGAGCACAGATGTGATTATTTGGGCTTTTGTGTTTGCCTGACAGGTGTCAAGGGCATTCCATCTCAAAAATGTCCTCTCAGTCTCTACCACACAAACATACATGTAGGCGCACACGCGCGCTCACACAACACAACATGAGTAGCCCACTGCAGTGTGATGTGTTGTTAATAGGTCTGTCACTAGTGACAGTTTTGGGAGGATGATCTGTTTTGCAGATTTCTTTGCAGAGTTGTCACTGGCACATCCATGTTGTGAGAATAAACACATTTGGATCTTGTCACAACTTTTAGAGCTTTATAAACAAGGTGACCGAAGACAAGTTACTGTAAAAAAAAAAGTTAATAAATAAAAAGAGACGGGGCTAATGTTTTAGTGTGGAGGAAATGTGTTATGACAAATGGCAACTGCAGATTTAAAAGTAACAGCTCAAAGTGTCATCAGAGTAAATAATGCTGTTCGGAGCTGTGCTCCATAAAGAACAGTAAAGATCCGTTTCAGATACTCAGCCTTCCACAGTGGTTCACAGGTTTTAAAACACCTATTAACTTACAGTCGCATGCCAGTTTGTGAAGTGTAAAATATGAAAGACTGACCTCTCTGTCAAGTCCAGGTGCTACGGTCACTATATCCCCCGTCTCACTGTTGATGGTGAACATGTTGGGGATAGGACTGTGTGGAGTCTGGGACAGGATTCGGTAGCGCACCATGCCATTAGCCGTGGTGTTGTCGTCCGCATCAAATGCAGACAGATGCATCACATAAGTTCCTGATGAAGAAAAATACTGTCAACATCTGAGTCAAAATATGTGAAAGTACTTTAGTCACTAGAGATTAACTCTATATTGTTTTCAATTAAAAACATATCAATTTAGTTTATTTATATAGCGCCAATTCACAATGACGATGTCTCAGGGCACTTTACAGAAACATTCACGTACTGTATATAAAAAGCCAATTAGTAAAGTTCTCTATCTAAGGAAACAGACTCGTTGAATCTTCACTTCATCGCAGTCTCCCATCCTGAGCAAGCACAAAGGCAACAGTGGAAAGGAAAAACTTTTTCCCTTTTAAGAAACCTCCAGCAGAACCAGGCTCAGGACAAGCAGCCATCTGCATCCCGTCCGGCTCGTTCAAACAGTAAAATACAGTTAATTGTTTTTGTTGTTGCAGCTGTTTTACATCACCTGGTTTACGGTTGAGTTACATTCCTCTTAGCTGAAGTTAACAACTATGGATGCACCATATCATCGTCATGGTAACGTATTGGCCAATATTAGCTTTAAAGTTCAATATTGGACATCGGTCATTCCATCAAAATAACACACCAATATAAAAGGTGCTGTTTTTGTATGACAACCCAGTGACAAGGATGACAAGCACAACGTGATGACATCACACGCGCCCACCTGATCTCATGGCAGAGAGGAAAATTCAAAATGCCGGCAGTGTGGAAGTTTTATTTTTCATTGAGGATGTCGGATTCTGAAGATTTATGGACTACATTGAGCCTCACTACATCGTCCCCAGTCGGAGACATTTTCCAGCCGTAACGTTACCTGAGTTACAAACCCTCATTTCTGACGTCATTGAGGAGTTAATAGTTGATAGCACTTTGGTGAGTTTTACCACAGACATTTGGATGTCGTGTTAGCCCCGTTAGCATGATTAGTCTTACAGTACAATGGATAGACAAGATCTTTAAACTTAAAAAGGTTGTGCTTCATGCACAGGAGTGCAGAGGATCCCACACTGCAGCTAGAAACTGGAACAAGCCTCCACAAGTGAGACAGCATCACAGGTGACTAATGCTAATAAATAACATTTAACACTTTTCATTTAATATAAGTTAAAGTGCTATGATATCATATGGCTGTTACTGAATATATGTCACCAGTTCTTACAGCTGTTGCACAATTTTTATAGCAAATAAGCCTAAATAAGAGGTTATGTTCTGACAATGGAAAGTATATAAATGATTGGTATCGGTATCGGTTATCGGCAAGTAAGTTTTAATATTTCGGCATATAGGATATTGGCCAAAAATCCAGTATCGTGCATCCCTATTAACAACCACTAGATATCACGCATTTCAGATAAAGTTTGCAGGCAAATGTGTCAAAAACATTTGAAACAGGAAAGTAAATTAGGCCACAAATCACATCCACCCTGTTAAGTAAAAAAATTAAACATAATTCCTGGTTAAATATGTTTATTTATTTATATTTTTAATTTTTAATCAGAAAACAGCACTGGCTTCACAAAAATATTTTAGAAATTTAACAAATGTCCTGGCCTGACCCAGTTTGCCGTACTGTAAACACATTTAACTCACTCTTACAATAACACACACATAAAGTACAGTACATCTTTTGCATCCTCTGCAACAGTCTGATAACAGTTTCTATGGCTAAACAACATTGTGTGTGTGTGTGTGTCAATTACAGGATATGTTGATTTTTTTTTTCTAACTGTCTTTAGTTCAAAAAGAAGAAAGCATAAAATATAAAGTAGGCAGATTAATAGTTCCTGGTGGTTAAAGCAGAGAAGGAAATTGGAACCATAGAAACCTAGAAACAAATTTGACATATACGTCTTAAATAGTCACTTCAATAAAGCAAATACTGTACAGTACATAATAAGTTTGTCTTCAAGGTTACATGTTACAGAGCTTTCTTACTTTGTAGTTTTAGTTCTTGACAACTTTGATTGAATCAGTTATTTCTGAGGAGTTAAAACATTGCATCTCTCTGGTCGGCCATGTTTCCACTATAGACTGAATTTGTACAAAGATTAGACAAGTTTGTCTGTTGCCATATGGACAAATGTCTCCTAGCTGCTTTGACAGACAAGGTAGAGCCACTGTAATTAGTCAGGTCTGGAAGGCCACAGATGAAAAGAGGCTAAATAAATTAAAAAAATAATAAAAACTCTAGCTAAACTAGTGTATACTGGTAGTTCTGTAATGTGGCACCTTTTCACAGAATTGTGCTGACGTAATATTTTTAAACTCGTTTCAGAATGCAACTGTGAAGGTTCTTCACTATCATTTACTGCATTGCTCTCTTGGTTGCCAAGACATTCAACAAGACCAACACTGTGTGAAAATATTTTAGTTTATTGTAGCACCTGTCCTAAAATGTTAAAGCTGTTCCTGCATTTAATAAAAAAAAGCATTAAAAATTAAAGACTTCCACTCTCGGATTAAACAGATGAGTCAAATAACTCGGATCTATTTTTAATAAAAGCTAATATTTTTTGCACGTTTTGGTGGGGTTGCTCATATACAAACATGCACAGCTCTAGCAGAGAAAAAGCAGCCGCACCATTTATCAGTCCGACTGCGAATCACTTTTTCACAAATGTGCAAGATCACATGCAAATGTTTCAACATGTGAAAGTGATGCTTCACGCAGACACGAGGCACTTGGCGTATGTGCGTCATGTCAAAGCTGCCAGTGGGAGCCACTGTTTATACATCTTTCCATCATTTGATCAGTGCTGTAAACAGCAACACAAACAAGTAATTAACTGTTAAATGTAGGGAACGCATGCAGAGCCACGTCGTTACTTTTTGTTTAAATACTATGCTACTTGCTAAAATGAGTGAACATCCTCCTGATGAATACACATATCTGCTGTGGAGAAAAAGCTGCCATCCTTTCATGAATGCTCCATTTGTTTGCTTTCCAGCCTCCACGCACTCATAAAACTCTGTGGGATCTCTGCCTGTCACCCAATCTCGCCATCTCTCTCTCTCTCTCTCTCTGTCTGGTAGTTGATTCTAATTGCTGGAGATAGCGATATCATGCCAGTGACAGCCCCTGTCCGAGGATAATTGTAACCGCAGCTCCCATTTCAAACTTCATTACATTTCAAAGCAACATTTATCAATGACTCGACCAGAGGGAGCACTCTAAAGCCCTCTCAGGGAGACAAGACAAAAAAAAAATAAAAGAAAGGCTCTTATGAAACGGGGGTGTGAAAGCAAAGGAGACCAACAGAGGACGCATGGTTTGGTTTGATTCCAGGCGGGATGACTATCAGTCCTTCACCCAATTTAATACTTTTTTTTTGTGATTAAGGGATATAAAGAAGGAGATGAAGAATCGCAACGTGTCACACATCACTGGGGTAATTTCATTAAGCTCTACTCATAAGGGGTTTAATGTGAACCCTTTTGTACAGGCGTCCTAAGCTGCGCCTGACAGGATTACGTCCTCATAATGACTCTTTAATTTGCAAACTAATTCAATACTGTAATTGGCCTTCCTTTGAAACCACTGAAGCTCCAAACTCGAAAAAGTCTACTTTTTTATGATTATTGTTCAGCTTAATGTCATGCATGGCACAGAGGCTCGTATGTGCTGTGTGGGGCAGGGCTGAGGGCCGGAGGAAACCGCAACAGAAGAGCAAAAAGTAAATGGTGAAAGAAGAAAGGCGGCGTAAAGCACAAAAAAAGAAATGAGCACCTGTGCACCTCTGGAGATCACCTCTGGTGCAATAAACACTGGCTCATCAGGCTCAGACTCACAAAGGCCTCCACACAGAGTTCATCAGTAATTCTTCCGCTGTGAGGTTACAAATAAAATAAAATGACCCAGTGGTGCTACACTGTGGTCCATTTAATCCTCAATCTCTTTTCCAGCATGAGAACTCTCTTTGGTTTATGGCCAGTGCTGTACTGGGCTACACGAACAGCCAGTGCAAAAGACAGAGTCTTCATCTGTCGACTCAATAAAGAAAAACAATCATATTCTGTTCCATTCAAGCTTTAACTACGTTTCCCCTTCTGTCCACTCATTTCTACACATGTCGCTCTGAATCGCTCCCGTTTTAACGTTCCCGTGTTTGTTTTGTCCATCTGTCGAACTGTTCGGCGTCATTACCTGGTTTGGAGCCTTCGTCCACGGACCCATTGTAGACCTGGTTTTTGAACTCCGGTCGGTTGTCGTTCATGTCTATGACGAAGATGTACAGGTCGATGGGGTTCTCTACCTGGTTTCCGTTCATGTCCACAGCATGAGCTCGTAGCTGGGAGAAACAGACAGGGAACGTTACAGCCCAGCACATGGACAGATCAAGATTTCATTGTCCTGGTGCAGAGCAAATAAGAAATCCTCTGTGACCAAAATGTGACACACTTCACTCTCGTACTGTATGTGGCAACAGGACCCATCCAAAACCAAGTTTGTTGGTTTGAGCTTCTTTTATTTTCTTTTTCACAAAAACGCTCCCAATTTAGACGGTGCCATACCAGTATCCTGTTGAACAACCAAGTTGAAGCTCTTCATTTTGTGCCCTCTGTGTGTTATACTGATCTGGACTATGCCATGTCGTTGAAGCTGAATATTTTCTAGGTTTCATGGCTTCTTCTTTTTCTGCGCAGATGCTTGAGTCTTTTTGGACAAAGGGTCATGGCAGAAACCGTGAGGACTTTACAGGTGTCCAACTGAACACAGACAAGCACATTGTCTTGATCTTTGTATTTAAACAACATGGCACAATACAAATGAACAAAAGACGACTCAGACATAATTAGTTTTTGTTTTACTTGAAACATTATACTGTACATGATGCAATAAACAACACAAACAAAGGTTGAATTAATTTTAGAGGATCTGCATCAACGCTTGTTTAAAATTTCCAGGCGAACGTGTACGGTCTCCTGTGGATTTAGTCTTTTTGTCTGAATCAAAGCCGTCTCTTCATGTAATCACAACCTGTTGATGCAGAAATTAAAAGGATGCAGGAATATTTATATTTTTACATTACTGTGGACTGTTTGTTTTGACGTTGGTTGAAGTGTTACTTGATGTAAAGGTAGGAAATCAAGTGTACAATAGGTTATCCTGATCTATATCAAATTCATTCATTCAACCTTTATTTAGGCAGGTTAATCTCATTGAGCCTCGAGGACTCATTTACAAGAGAGACCTGGCTACAAACTAAGAATGATGACAACAACAACAATACAGCAAAAGATTTTTCCTTGAACAATCAACAATAGACAATCATAAAAGAAAAGTACAGAATTTTTATTTATTTATTTATTTTTTTTTTTTGGTGAAGTTTGAAAGAGTTTATTCCAGTAGTTTTTCCAGATTAACTGAACATCCCATGTAAATAAAGCACTCGGCAAAATCTGCCAAAAACCACGTGAAGGCTTGAGTCACATGATTGACCTTCGTTAATCTGATGGTGAACTGTGACGATACATTAAACAAATGGAGCCACTAAGTTTAACATTTGACTTACCGGTAATCTTTTTTCAAAAGTAAGCAAATACTGATAAATGGCATCTGATCACACATTTGGTTTTCAAGTTTTTTATTTAGGGACATGAAGAGCATTCTTCTGAGACAAATAGTGTATAGATATACATTAGGATATTTATTTTTTGTCATATTCATTTGACGAAACAAAACAAGAAACAAAAAAATCAAACAAACTTTGAGTCACCTGAAGCAGACGTTTTTTCCTTTATAAAAAAACTTTTGTGTTGACATACCAAAGTAAAATTTTAACAAATATGTGTGTGCATAATATATGTGTATACAGTATATATGTGTGTATGTATATGTGTGAACAGTAATAAAGGTCTTAGCCATATTAGACAGTAAATTTGGAACTCCTCTCACATAAATTGTTTTAAAATCTGTTTCTCCTGACAATTTTTTTTAGACAAAGTTTTAAGAAATTCCTAACTCTGTAGGAACCAAATAAGAAACATCTCACTTTATAAAAGGTTTGTACACTTGTTAAAGCCTGGAGTCTGTTTTAAAATGACATCGCCGGACCTCTGGTCAACATTCTGTCTGGTTTTATTAGACAGAGCGCCACGAAACCTCTTTACTTTCCTCATGACTCCACAAACCCAGTCAGCCCACCTCAAGATCTACTCAGCTCTGCTCAGATCAAAGAAACCTCCAGCTTGGGTTTCTCACAAAGTTTGGTCATGGACTTTTTTTATGGAGCTTATGTGATAAAATGCATATTACCAGATTTACAGCCTAAAACAACAACAACAAAACAGCAAAAAAATATGTTTCACAAAGAATATTCATACCAAAAGTTTGTTTTAGTCACTTTTACAAAGAATCAACAGCCTAAAAAAGATTGAAAGGGCATTTTAAAATTCAACTTTTTGATTATTTGCAAAACTGCTTAAATTTATTGCACCTGTCTTGAAAAAGTCTATATTCTTGAACATGATTTATTCACAGTTACTTCTGTTACCTTGAAGCTCTGGGGATGTTAACTTGATCATGCAAAGTCAAAAAAAAACAAAAAAAAAAGAAAATCAAGTGCGCTACAAAAACAAGCTTTGTAAGCTCAATCTGCCATGTACGGCAAAAATTGTTAACTCATGTCGTCTGGTCCAGCTGACATGATTTAACCATCTTTGTTGTTCAAGTCTACACGTTCTGTTTTGCAACACTGCTTCATTTGCAAGACCAAACCCACTCGAACATGAGCTGAATGGATGGTAAATGAAAATGCAACAAAACCATGAACACGTTTGAATAAATATTGTCTTTGTAAGTTGGTGGGAAAATGCTGCTGGACCTATTTAAATCTTTTTTTATTCCACATGTTGCTCATGTGTGATATATTTGTTAACATGAGCATGTTTTGGGTTGTTTTTTGTTGGGAGGAACAATAACTAAATCAGAAATATTTGTATGCAGTCATGGTAAAATGGTTTCAAACCTGTATTAAATATTCATGTCAGGACTTCCAGACCACAGTCAGAGCAAAAGTGCACATAATAAACTTATATTAACCAGTCAGATTTGAAGCTGTTGTCAATGGGCTTGATGAAATTAATAAAATATTATGAATAAAATTTCAACCCAACACCTCTTTGTATAAATATATACTGCACAGTATTTTCAAATTGTTACAATACAATGCACTCAGCTCAGTATTTGATAGTGATTTGTCCCCACTTTGTTTCCATACATGTTTACATGAAGGATCGTGTTTTCTTCATAACGCATGGTGCAATTCATGCATATTGGCAGCTTTGCTCTTTTAGCTTATGGAATTATGATGAGTTTAAAAAGTAGACATTTCCCCTCTTCTTTTTTGGACAATTGTCTCAAGAGCTATCTATAAAGACACCTCAGCATGTTGTGTTGTTTGTGTTTCCTGCATGTCCACTTGCAATAGTTTTATTAAAGCTTAAAAGAACTACATGTGTTCTATGACTTTTATTAGTGTGTGTGTGTGTGTGTGTGTGTGTGTGTGTGTGTGTGTGTGTGTGTGTGTGTGTGTGTGTGTGTGTTGTTGTCTTTATCAACTCAGGGGGAGCTCAATCTGTTTA
>JARVLU010000103.1:10472266-10483687 GCA_031762415.1 Simpsonichthys santanae | reverse complement strand
CAGCTGGCCTGGGAACACCTTGGGATTCCCCTGGAGGAGCTGGCCCAAGTGGCTGGGGAGAGGGAAGTCTGGGCCTCACTACTTAAGCTGCTACGACACGACCCCGGATAAGCGGAAGAGAATGGCTGGATGGAAACTGGAATCTATATAATGTGTCCCACTTTAAAGCTGTTCCTCCAATCCCAATATAGAAGTTAAGACAAAGCATATACAGGTATTTTATTTATTTATATATTATATATATATTTATACATATACATACATATACTGTATACATATGTATATGTATGTGTGTGTGGCAGCAGTCATATTGGAAGTTGGCTCACTGCTTTATTTCAGGTTTACATAATACAGTATACTGTTTATATGGCAGCAGCCATGTTGGATTTTGATTCGGCAACCTAATTTTCAAAAGGAACCTTTCTTATGGCTAGATGCAGCAACACATCAATAAGGATGCCAGTACCGTGCTCACATTTGCAGATTATTTTAAATACTCGTTTCACTCCATGACGGGACAAAAATGGATCCAGCCTGCTCCTGCAAGCAAACACAAGGGTGACTCCAGGTTCTTGTTCTTTAATCCATCACTTTCAAACAATATTTAGACATTAAAGAGACAATCATCATTTAAATTTGTTGTGGACACTTCGTACAAATGTTCATATTTAAAACAGTCTGAGACATATGGATCTGAAAAGAACAACTTTGGTGCAAGTCTTCAACACACTGAGGAGACTCAAATTATAAAGACAATAACTAAAAAGGAACAACTACCGTACTACTGCTATCTACCACACTTGTGTATGTTTATTTACAGTACATATAGTCCTGCTTAATGATCCTGGATCCTGTTTAAAGATGCAAAATAAATCCAACTCTGTAAAAAGTCCATCATGTTATCATCTTTTTTACCAGTAGATAGAACACAAGAAAAACCAGGTGTCAAAGAACAAAAGACCAAATCCTGAATGTAAAGCAGAACAATGTCTTCATCGTGACAGTCAGGAACTTCCTGTGTTTCTGGGACTAGAATAAAAAAATACAGAGAATAAAATCAGGCAAAGATGGTCTCCTCACGCCTCTTCTTGGTCAGGATGGTACCAGGTTTGTGCTGAGCGTCCGGGTGGTTGGAGAGCTCCGGTGGGCAGGTGGACACCGGGCTCTCCAGGATGGCCTGCTTCAGGTCGTAAAACACGGCCGAGTCCTCTTTAGTGAGGAACGTCATGGCCACGCCGCTCTTACCAGCTCGACCAGTACGACCAATACGATGGATGTAGTCTGCAGGAGGAAATGTTTAGTTACGTTTTGGAAAATAAAAAAAACACTGACAAAAACAAGGAAGCGTCTTACCTTCGATGTTCTTTGCCATGTCGTAGTTGATGACCATGGACACGTCCTGGATGTCAATACCTCGACCAGCAACGTCTGTGGCCACCAAGATGTCTTTGGCTCCAGCCTTGAGGTTGGAGAGCGCAAACTCTCTCTGCTCCTGGCCTTTGCCACCGTGCAGCGTGCACGCGTTGTACTGAGAAGAGAAGATGGTGAGCGTTAACTTGGCTGTTTAAATTGGATTCTGCCAGTTCAGAACGCAGAGGACAACGTCCAAATCTGCAGGACTCAAATGTCCTCAAAGGAAGATTTAGAGGATCCATGAAGGATGATAGAATGTTTTTGTTACAGGACAATTAGTTTTTATGTTTTTTATGATTTTAACAATTTCTACATCATTAAATAAAATGACTGGAGGTTAATGAAGCTCTAACTCTTCAGGTTTTTGTAAAAATGTGGTTAGAAAACAACAAACATTCTCTGCTTTTGTTTACAAATAAATCTGGTAATCAGTAACTCAGCATATCTCAGCACAGCTCGTTTGAATCGGAGCTTCAACTCCCCAGAAACGACTCCACTTCTGTCGACTCGTCCTCACAGCTTTCAGTTTGCAGGAAAAGTGGAAAGAATTTATCTTTGAGCTTTTGACCGGACGTCTCAGATTGTTTTTGTTCTTCCTCCGACTTTTTTATCGGCTCAACATTCGTTGCACGTCGACACTGTCTGAAGAGTGGTTGTCAATATTCAAATGGAAACAAATGGCATCCAACTGTTTCTCTGCTGAGTTGGCTCATTTGTTACAAATTATGTTGTAGAATTTCGGTGGTGAAAGATTCGTATTTAGAGGCTATTTTTATCTCATACGCTCATAAAAATCTCATATGTTGACCGCTAATATGGCTTTAAGGTTCAAACATAAAAACATTCAGCTCAACCTTGAAAACTCTGTTCAATCTGCTTTTTGTCCCATAAATCTTATAAACTGTTGCCTTTTGACCTTTAGGTGTGTGAAAACATTTGTGTAGACACGTTGATGACTCGTCCCAAGCAGTTTATGACACTAAACAACCACTAATCATGACCACAAGTTTAAAACGAAGACAATTGTTTCCCAAAACAGGAGTTGGCAGCGAGCCTCAACACATCGAGGCCTGTTAGCATCTTCAGAGTGTTCTGTGGGTGAACAAACTGAAGCTTGTATTTAAAACTGAGTTAAAACCGTTTGTGTTACTAAGATCAATTAGCTGTGGCGGCCATCTTGAATAGGGTTAACTCCAAAAGATAATCAGTTGTAGAGGTAATCACTGGATGTACGTCTACAACTGATTGACGTTTGAGATTAAGCCTATTCAAGATGGCCGCCACAGCTCATTTATTTATCAGCCGTAGCGTCATTAGCTGAGTTATATTTTTGATAAATTATAACATTTTTGAGACTGAAGTTGTCACTTGCAGGTCAAAGGGCGATGATGTTTTTGTTGGTGTTAGTAAAATATGTGATGAACATCGTCACCTTTTGACCTTTCAGTGGCGAGTGACAACTCCGATCTCAAAAATTTTACAACGATTTATGAAAAGTCAATAATCTAAACCTGTAACTTACTGTCAAATTTGCACAGAATGCTGTTTTTTTTTTTCTTACAAGCTCAAATTGTGGAAGCAGCAGCTAGCTGTAGCACTTCCTGCAGGAACGATATATCTGCCAGAGTAACTCTGCAAAACAAACTGAGCGTTCTGACATAAATGATTTAATAAACAGAGTCTGAATGAGCCGCTGGAAAACCTTTAGGTTTAAAGATGAGAGTAATCCACTCAGACTAGCCATTAGCTCGTCAATCTGGTCAAAATGGAAATCCATTTCTTAAAGTGAGGTTATTCAAAGCCATCTACAGCAGGTAAGACATTTTTTTGTTCATAGATTTCCACATAACACCACTTTTAAAAATGTGAACTGCTGCTACTTGAACTTGTGTAAAACAATTGTTTCCGATGAGAAACATTTTGTTTTGCTGCCTCACAGTGAGCTGTGAGCTACAGAATATTTCAGCGGCTTACCCCCATCTTCTCCAGAGACTTTGCCAGCACGTCGCAACCCTTCTTCTGGTTGACGAAGATGATGATGGGCGGCTCGAAGCCGTGCGCCAAAACTTCCAGCATCTTCTTCCTGCAGAGCAAAGACAAGCGTCTCAGCTCGCTGACAGAAAACGTGTTTTCAGAGTTGACGTTCGTCTCCGTCTCACCTCTTCTCCCCCTCCGACATCAGCAGGACCTTCTGCTCGACTCTCTCGTGAGGCTTTCCAGCCGATCCGATGTACACCACAGCAGGACGCCTCAGGTAGCTCCTGGCCAGCCTCTCCACAGCTGGAGGCATGGTGGCCGTGAACATGACCGTCTGAAAGGTTGGAGGAAACACACCGATGGAGAAGACGTTCACCAGAGAACACCTGGTGTGTCCACAGAGGAACAAACAGACGCACACACCTGTCTGTATTTATGCTTCCCAGATTCAAAGTTCAGCATCATCTTCTCAGGGTCCTCAGCTTCCTCCGTGTCCGGTTTCTGATTGGTCACAGGGATGTACTCCAGGATCTTCTGGACATCGGGCTCGAAGCCCATGTCGATCATGCGATCTGCCTCGTCCAGGACTACGTAGGTGCAGCGGCCCAGCACCAAGTAACGGTTCTCCAGCACGTCGATCAGACGACCGGGAGTGGCAATTACAATCTGTTAAACACAAAACAACAAAGTGCAATGATAAACAAACAAACACAAAACAACAAAGTGCAATGATAAACAAACACAAAACAACAAAGTGCAATAATAAACAAACACAATTTAAATTTCACCTAACTGTGCTTGATCTCATTATTTAGTTTTAAAACTCACCGCAAGTTGAAACACGGAATATGGATTACTAATCTGAATTAAACGACTTTTAAATTAGTTTAAATTTCAATAAACAAAATACAAGTTGATGTTGGTTCTAATATTGTTCTTTACATTTTTATATAAGTTTGTACAGATAAATGACACAAAAACACATCAGGTTTGTGTCACATCTGCTTTAGTCATATTTACAGTTTTTACCGTTTTCAATCAACAACAAAATAAAAAACTAAATTGTCCACAAAGGTGAACAAAACTCTAAACAACCCCAAGTATCTAAACTAGTTATGGGCAGTAGTTTTAAAATACAGTAGTCCCTCGTTTATCGAGAGGGATCCGTAGCTTTTGAAACCCTTCCCACACTCTTGCAATGTTCTAAATGTTTCTAAATGCTCTAAAAGAGCACAGCATGTCATGATTTCAGCTCCCTGCCTCCTCTGCTCTTTGCTGCCTGCAAGCGCTCTTGGCCACGCCCACTTCTCCACTCTGCACAAACAACAGTAGATCAGCTGCAGCAGGAAGTTTATCTTGCAGTGTGGGCTGCACAAAGCTGCAGGAGGTGCTAAATAATTTTAAATACCGGTAATTTATTTTAAATAAAAATACCATGCTGATTGTGTGGCTCATCCGCCAATCAGCCAATTGTGTGTCATGTACACTCTTATTTTGAAAAACTGCGATAGAGCGAATCTGCAATAAATGAACCGCGACCTAGCGAGGGACTTCTGTTTTCGGAGTCTAGGTAAAAGAGACTTTAATATTTAGTGCAACTGCCACAATATTTTCTTTTACACCAACACCTGGTCACGACCCCCCACCCCTAACAGAACAAATAAACAACAAAAAAACAACAACTATGAGTGTCACAGCAACTGTTTCTGCCATTGTACTTTATTTTGAAAGGACTATTTTGAAAGGACTATTAAGTATCATGGATGAGCTCTGCTCTAATATCAGAACAGATGGATCCCCCTCCAGTTGAGCCACTGCACTAGTGAAAATGAAGGTGTTTAAAGAGCTAACAAGACTAGAGCAGCACACGTCTCTGTCCAAGTGTATTTGAAGATAAATTTAAATTTAGACCCTAAAACGGCCGTCCTTAATCTAAATATCACATCTACCGCCCACTCAGTTCAGACATGTGATTTTAAGTTGATGTTTCAGTGGGTTGTGTCCTCTGAGTCAAACAACATTAAAGCTGAATGTTTCACCTCACAGCCCATCCTGAGCCTGAAGCCCTGGTCCTCTCTGGAGATTCCTCCAATCACAGCCACTGTTCGAATGCCGAGAGGTTTACCAAACTTTATGGTCTCCTCTTCAATCTGCTGCGCCAGCTCACGAGTCGGGGCTAAGATCACCGCGTAAGGACCCTGGTCCGAGTCTTCGATCCTGCCAGGCGCACAGCAGAAAGATGAAACACACGGAGACCAGAACAACAAACGCAGAGAAAGCCGTAGGGTCGTTCGACGGCTGACAGAGGATTATTGACGACAACCTGTCGATTTTTGGCAGAGTGGTGATCCAGACGAGCAGTGGAATCAGGAAGGCAGCCGTTTTACCGCTGCCAGTTTCTGCCACGCCAATGATGTCACGGTTCTGCAAGCCAATGGGAATGGCTTGCCTCTGAATCGGTGTTGGCTCCTGGAAGAAAATAAAAAGCATCCCGATTCAAACCACCAGACATCATGGGATGTACACAGATTTTGAAGCTTCAGGCAGGTTTAGGGAAGAGAACTTGAGCATAGTTCGACCTTGTAGCCGCATTTGTCGATGACCTCCAGGATGTGATCGGGCAGAGCATACTCCTTCCAGTTCCTGATGGGGTTCGGGATCTTTCCTCCTTTGGTGGTGATGCTGTAATCCTCTCTGAAGATTCTCCAGTCTCTGTCCGTCATCTCGTCCAACTTCTTCTGAGACCAGTGTCTGTCGTCCCAACGCTGCTTGGCTTCCTTCTTACGCACCTTCTTCAGTCTTGTCCTGTGGAGAAAACGCCAATTTCTTTCAGCAGCTCTGCTTTATAAAAACAAGTCTCTTTAGTCTGGACAGCTGGACTCACTCTTCCTGCTCTTTCTCCTCCAGCGTGCGTCTTTTCTCCATCAGATCGCCGTAGAATCGAGACTGCTCTCGTTTCTGCTGCTTCAGATCGATGCCAGCGATGAAACCGCGTCCGTACAGGTGCACCTGGTGCTTCTCTTTATAGCTGCAACACAGCGTTTACACGTTCAGACGGGAAACATGAGAAGAGCTGATCTGTGAAAGAGTGAGCTAAAACTCCACTCACATGGGGTTGTAGTCTACCGACGTGTCTTCAGAAGCATCCCACTCAAAAACAAACTTCCTGTCGTTCAGGTGACGAGTTCTCCTCCGTTTTTTGATGCCACCCAGATAACGCTCCTGTAAACAGGTCCGATCTTTTAAAACACTAGTTGTGAATCTTACATTTCTTAATCATGCTTCCTGCAGCAAGGCTTTGGGCTCCACGTTTAGAGAACAGTTCGTACAAGACAAATCAGAAACGCCAAAAGACGCGTTCATTTTGTGACTCTTACAACAAACCTTGATAGCTTGGAGCTCTTTGCCTTTATCCTTCTCCTCTCTGAGCTTTTGTCGTCCATCATCTTCTTCATTCCCGTTGTTCTCACGCTCAATTCGCTCTCTTCGTTCTCGTCGCTCCCTTTCTTGAGGATCCTCTGTAAACAAAACCGAACATCTCAGCTGTTATCAGTGTGCATTTAGCGTGAGATGAAATGAACAGACTGCAGAGTGTCTGAAACCCACCCATCATTTTTCTCCCGATATCCTGAAACATCCTCCTTTTCTTTCGCTCTTCGTCCATCATCTTCTTCCTCTCCTCCACCTGCTGCTCTCTGCGCTTCAGAGCCTCAGCTTCCCGCTCAGCTTTTGATAGAAACTTGGGCTGAAGATGAGATAACAGAAGGAATTGAGAAAAAAATAAATAAATAAAACCTTATAAAAGCATTATTTATTTTTATTTTTTTGCATTAACCATGTCTGACCTTTGCCTCAGCTTCCTCCTCCGCCTTTTTCTTGGCCAGAAGCTCCTCCAGAGACAGTGGCTGGACCTGAGCCACAACCCAACACAGCGCACATCAAACACAGTGCTACACCCTCATCATTTTAAGAAGTTATTATAATCTGCATTCAGATTTAATCATTTCTTTCTTTGCGCATGTTGATCTCCTCACCAGAACGTCTTGATAACAAAAACAATAAATGTAAGAATCAAAATCGTACCTTTTCTTTCTTCTTTTTTTCTTCTTCTTCCTCCTCTGTTTTTATGTCTTTCTCTTTCTTTATCCTGGTGTCCTTTGACTTTGGTGAGGGGCTTCTGTAAGAAAGAGTGACAAACTAAAGTACATCTGAGAGCAATGACACATAAATAATAAAATTTGATTCAAATAGATTTGCGCCAATGTTTCTGTTTGTTTTATCATTTCCTGGATGACTGACAATCAACACCAGCAGTTCTGTATAAACATCACACGAGTACCTGGATCTCCTGCGGTCTTTATCCCTCCGGTGGTTGTCTCTGTCCTTGCGGCTCCTCTCCCTGTCTTTGTCTCGGTCCTTGTCTCTGTCTTTCATGCGCCGGTCTCTGCCATTTTATGACAAATTAGAAAGAAAAGTAACTAATTCTAAGCTTAAAATGTTGAAATATTGACGCCGTAACAGTAAGGACAACTAAACACTATTGTGGTTGAGTTTTGACAGTGTGGTGGTGAATAACATCAACCTTTCTGTGGATTTGGAGCGGTTTCGTTCACGAGAGCGATGGCGTTTGCGTGACGGGGACCCTTTGCGATCTCGTTCCCGTGAACGGCTGCGCTTCCTCTCTCGGTCTTTGGTTCCCGAGGATTCTGCATCCTTCCTGTCTAAAGAGTCAGCTGCCATCTGCAAACACAAAACACATGTAATGTAACATGGTTCTAATTACAAATGAATCCAATATTACACATTCATTAAGTTGTACTAAATCTATTTCAATAATATGCTAAATGTGACTAAAAAATAAACCTTTATTTTCCTATCTTAAGTCACATCATGCTGTATTATACTTCATACTTTCTTTGTTGAAACCAGGTCTCTCTTGTAAATGAGTCTTCGAGGCTCATTGGGATTAACCTGCCTAAATAAAGGTCGAATGAAAAATAAACATTTACATAAATTTGAGCATCTATTTTACAGAACATAAAGCAACTTTAAAGAGAATTAACACTTTCCTTAAACTAAAACCTTTTAATTGTGGCTTAAACAAACAAGAGATTCGCTAATTAACAACACACATTGTTGGTGTGAATTCGCATTTACTTCAAACTAACCTAGATGTTAGATCGAAATATTTAAACTCAAAATGAGTCAATGACTTAACTGAATGAGGTTTGATCATAATGTTTTTATTTTTTTTTTTACAAATTGAACGAGCAACATCTATTGAGCAACGAGCTTCACGGCTCCAGAAACACTTGCCTTCTTTCCTGAATTTGATATTATTTTGCGCCTCCAAGAAAAAGTTCAAAACAATAAAAATGGCGATTCTAATTTAGGATATAAAAACTCTTTGTTTAGGAAGACATCAGGCATAACACTGAAGCATTAAATTCAGCATTTTAATTCAGTAACTTATTTGAAATTTGAGACTAGACAACATTTTGAGAACATTCGCAGAATAAATGCAGCGGAAACGCAGCGAGTTAGCTCACATGCTAAAGTCTTGAAAATAAATCAACTTCTTTTCCCAAAAGCTGCTAAAACGCGCTGCATTAACTCAAGAATATTCATCTGTCATAAAAAAGTTAAAATAGTTTATTGATTACTAAATTCAAATCTTACCGTAGTTGCTTGTCAACAATAATACTACTTGCGATTTTCCTACGCTTTAAGAAGACGCCATACTACCCTACACGAGCCTTCGCGCGCAACGACTTGTGGGAACTGAAGTCCTGAGTGTTGCACTTAACGTTAAAAAGATTACTAAAAGACTACATTATCCAGCTCAAAATAAAACTTTTGTCAGGACCCAAATTAATTAGCGCATGAACACCTAAGTGCCTGAACAAAACTAAATTAAATAATTTTTTTAAAGCCTATGCAAAAACGTCTGCTTTTTAGTTTGGACACAGGATGGCGACAAGTCAGCACTAGAGGGATTCTAATACTGTACTGTACAGTATTTTAATGTCTGTCTGTCTGTCTGTCTGTCTGTCTGTCTATCTATCTAAACATTATAAAATATTAATGTACGTTACATACCGTACATTTATTTATTAATTTTCTCAATTTTCACTTTTGTATGATCTATCAGTGTTACTTGATGGCACAGCACACTTCTCTATACTGATGCAGATCAGCAGCAGCTATGATGACATGGGCCTGCCTGTCCAGTAGCAATGAAAGACACTATCAGTGGCAGCAGATTAAAACAAGCATTTTATTTATTTATTTATTTATTTATTTATTTATTTGTTTATTTATTTATTTTTGCCTTGCCAGAGTTTTTCTTGTAATCTGAACCACCCTTTGCTGTGTCTGTGTGCACAAACCCTCGTGTGCAGATAAAAGACATGCTAGAAGCTGTTCTGCTTGGGTTGGGATTGGCTCCAAGCTGATTCATATTCTGAACCTGCTTTTTCTTCCACCAGCAGATCAAAAGAGATCCACAGAGCTCGTCTGAAGGTGAACTGGTTCAGCAGAGAAGGATCAAAACCGGTGGTATAGAAAGTGTTTTTAAAAAGCACAAGAATAATTTAAAGGTACTGCAGAAGAAAACAGTACACTTGTAAGATTGTAAAAGTCACAGCTTATATTCTGTACTCTGCACGTTTATGTTGAACGACTAAAATACAAAAGATAAAGACAAGGATGACCAAAGAAAAGGTTTTTGTCAGGACACTGATAGTATAACAGTAGTAGTGAAGGTTCAGTTACTCTTTAAGTTTGTATCACACAGCAAACATTAGTTAAACCACATTACAATTAAAGTTTTGTCTTAGTGAGCCAAAATAAAAAGTACAATGAATGTGTTTGATTAGACGTTTCATCACCTATTTGTCTCTGTTTGTGCTTGTATGCTGCGATGGGTTTTCTTTAACCTGACGCAATAACTTGAACACAAATGGCTTTACTTTAAAAAAATTACAGTTATGAGCTAATATTTAGTAGGTGAGAGTCAACCCTAACCTTTACACCAAGTGCTAACAGACATAGTGATGACTACAATAGTTAATAGCAAGGTTTTAAAAGCAGGTTAAGTGCAACTAGTTGGTTTAACTTTGTTATTTTTGTTCTTTAATCCAAGACCTTTAATTTTTATAATTTTTTTAAAGAGAAAAATATTTCTCCTCACGTTTTTATCAACAAATCAAACTTCTTCTACAAGTTTAAACAAAGAAACAAAAAACAAACCAGCAAATAAAATTCCAGCTACAAAAATTAAGCCGATAAAACAGTGATAAGAAAAAGGCTAATCAATAACTGTGACAGTAAACGTTCTTCTTCTTCTTCTTTCAGCTGCTCCCTTCTGTCAGGGGGTTTTTGGTCAAGACTTGTGGATGTTTTTTAACTACTATGGCTGAGAATGTTAACCACCCATGAACCACGTGTTTGTGTTAGCAGAGAGTTCTTTTCTATCTCAGAGAGAGCTGAATGAGGAACTGATTTGATCCAGCATGTGCAGCTGAGTGGCCGAGGTCACCAGGCAGCCTGTGAGCTGGAAGCTGAGTAGCTTATAAAAACAGTTCTCACACACTGTCCGTGGCAGATTCTTGTGACTGGGCTCCATGCTCCATAACTTCTGTAGATGTGTGAAACCTGGTGTGACAGTCTGCTCTTGCAAGTAAAACAGGTTAAAAATCGTCTTGTGTCCTCGAGTGCGGCTTCTTTGAGTAAGTAAAACGAAGAGAGGATATTTTGGTCCAGCACCTTTGTCTGGGGTCACCACAGTGAGTTCTAACACAGTGAGTCTTCACAGGAAGACTTGGTAATTATTTTTTACACCGGATGCTCTTCCTGATGTTAAAAGGCAACATCTACATTGTTAATATTTGCAAAATGTGTTTTTCTTCAGTGAGAAATATTATTCACATGTGCAAAACATTGAAGAAACTTGATTTGGGGAGTGGTGGCGCAGTGGTTAGACGGTGGGCTTGTGATCGGAAGATCGCCGGTTCAAACCCCGGTACCGAC
>JARVLU010000103.1:10458132-10468542 GCA_031762415.1 Simpsonichthys santanae | reverse complement strand
GGCTCGCATGAAGTCTGCATCAACCTCACCAAATTAGCTGCACTGTATCTGGTCTGGCTTTTCAGAATAAAATATTCCGATCGGAATATCTTATCTAAGCTTTTGAGCAAGTCATGCTTGGTGTGCGATTTTATGACAGTGTAATAAAATCTAGCATGTGAAGACGCCCTTGGCAAATGGAGTCGTTCACAGCCTGAGAAAGAGTTTTCTCCACTTTGTGCCTTCATGGAGAACTCCTGACTGAAAGAACAAGGAAGTCAGAGAGTTTTGAGGCAGTTTGACGTCAGCTGCATTCACGTCGGTGATTGTTCAGATGACCAGAAAGAGGGAAGAGTTAGTGTGATGTCAGGAAGTTTATTGACATCTCCATTAGGTGGAAAGAGTGAAAGAATTGTTTTGGGTCAAACATCTGCACTTTTGCATGCGGAGTTCCACAAGGATCTGTAGTTGGACCTAAGTTATTTATCTTATATGTAAATGACTTGGTAAAGGTGTCAGGACTCCTTAAATGTGTCCTTTTTGCTGATGATGCCACATTTTTTTGTTTGGGTAAAGATGTAGAGCAGATATTGGAATTGATGAAGACGGAGTTTGTTAAAATACAGACTTGGTTTAAACTTAATAAATTATCATTAAATTTGGATAAAACTTATTACATGATATTAAGTAATAAAAAGCGAACTGTTGATGTTCCATTTCAAGTTGAGGGTTTGGAGATCTGTAGAGTTAATGAAGTAAAATTTTTGGGTGTCATCATTGATGACAAACTAACATGGAAACAACATATGAATTCTGTGAAAATGAAAATATCTAAATCTATTGCGATACTCTACAGAGTCAGGAACCTATTAAATGACAAAACACTGTATTTGTTGTACAATACAATTATTGTTCCACATTTAATTTATTGTGTCAATGTTTGGGGAAAAGCTTGTAAAACAATTATAAAGTCTATTTTTATTTTACAGAAAAGAGTTGTAAGAATTATTACAAGAAAGCATTACTGTCATCCGTCAAGTATATTATTTTATCAAATGAAATTACTTAAATTTCATGATTTGGTTGATTATAATATTTTGTCAGTTATGTATAGAGCTTAGAATAATGCACTACCTTTAAATATCCAAATGTATTTTGTAAAAAGACAAAGCTGTTACAATCTTAAGGGGACAGACATATTTGTAAAACCACAGTTTAGAACCAGCTTGAAGGGACGGTCTGCCTTAATTCAGGGAATTGGATTGTGGAATGATTTGGAGACAGATGTTAAAAAAAAAAAAAAAAAAAAGCAAAGTCAATGTTTGTATTCAAGAGAATGATCAAAACTGAATTTTTGAAAAAATATACAGTATAGTACTGTATATGAATGAGTTTAATGAGAAATGTATGAGAACTAGAGAATTGAATGTGTTATTCATTTTTTTTCGTTATACATGTATATAGATAATTGTTGTTTGAATTTATTATTTGAAAAGAAAAAAGAGCAGATATAATAAGATTTTTTCTTCATTTGCTACCTTTTATTTTATATTTAGTCTTTTTTTCATTTCATTTATGTAAATTGTTTTGCATTTTATTTTAAAATGAATAAATACAGTACATAAATAAATAAATAAATAAATAAATAAATATGTGCTGCTGATTATTATTATGTTCACAAGTGAAGAAAGAATGGAGTGTGAGATTGACAGACAGATTGTTGAAGCATCTGCAGTATTGCGGACTCTGTACCGGTCCATTGTGGTGAAGAGCAAGCTGAGCTGTAATGCAAAACTCTCTTGTTTACCTGTCGGTCTATGTTCCTACCCTCACCTATGGTGACGAGCTCTGGGTAGAGACAGAAAAAAGAAATTGGATACAGGCGCTTGAAATGAATTTCTTCAGCAGGGTACTAGAGATAAGGTGAGAAGTTCAGTTATCTGGGAGAGACTCAGAGTAGAATTGTTGCTCCTCCACGTTGAGAGGAGCCATTTGAGGTGGTTTGAGCATCTCGTAAGGGTGCTTCCTGGGTGCCTATACCTAGGGTGGTGCTTTGGGCATGTCTGACTGGGAGGAGACCCCGAGGAAGACCCGTGACATGGTGGAGAGACTCTTAGTTGGCCTGGGAATGACTTGGAGTCCTCCCAGAAGAGCTGGAAGAGGTGGCTGTGGAAAGAGATGTCTGGACCTCCCTGCACAAACTGCTGCACCCGCGACCCGCCTTCGGAATGGATGGATGCACTATTATCAAAATTGTTGGTGCAAGCTTGTGGATTAATTCAGTTCAGTTTAGCACCAAGTCACGACAGAAGTCGTCTCAGGACACTGAATAAAAACATTCACATGCATTATAAAAGACAATTAGTAAAAGTTCTCTATCTAAGGAAGCCGTCAGATTGTGTTGAATCGTCACTTTGTTGCAGTCTCCCATCCTGATCAGCACAATGGCAACAGTGGAAAGAAAAACTCCCTTTAACATGAAGAAACCTCCAGCAGAACCAGGCTCAGGACGAGCGGCCATCTGCTCTGACGGGGTTGAGAGGAACAGCAAGGAGAAACAGACAGGTCCAGGTGTACTTTCTACTGGAAGCATGATTAAAACACATTAAGAGTATAAATAATTACAAATACTACTAACAGGTAGAGTACGAGGTAGGACTAAGACAGTGGTTCAGACTTTCAACTTTCGACCCACTTAAATTGACATCAGCAGACACTTGTGACCTCATTTATCTCTGGCTAAACTATAAAATATTGCAATTATTCCAATTAAACAAAGACAAATTTTAAAACAGTATACAGTATACTAATTTAAATGACATCAATTTTTGTCTCATAACAGTTACAGCAAAATAAAGAAATTGTTTTTAAATTTAATTTTGTTTCTGCAAATCATCTGAAGACCTCAGACTTGATGCTTTGATGAACCACTGGATCAAGTGCCCCATCAGACTAAACCAGGTTAGTTTAACCCAAACTAAAGCTAATGAGTTGTTAATTATAAAATCACATGGAAGTGACATTTTTCTACAAATGTCCCAAACAAAAAATATGTACAGTTTTGTTTCCAAACATGTTGAAACAGATCTTTACGTGCAGCTAAACCAGCACAAAACCCCTAAATCTCCTGAGCCGTGGCAGAGCGTGTTCCACATCCACCATGTCCGACGTGCCTTGGAGCAAGCTGCCATGGATGTCAGGCTCAGCCCGCTGTTGTTGGAGAGTTATCTGATTTGCAGAGACGTGCACAGGACGATTTAATGCTGAAACTGCTTAAAAGAAAAGGGAATAATAGGAGCTGAGGATTATTTGTCATAAAGACAGGCTGGCACACCATTTTCTACAAGATAACTGAACCACTTTTCTATTTCCAGTTGTATAAAATCAGCCAAGATGATTTGTTTTATCTGAGGCTGCTGGGACGAAGCGTACACCCCCCCCCCCCCACTCCCAGCTGGTTTGTCTGCTGTTGTGTAAAGGTGCCAGATAATCTGTGTCCTGTGTGATAGCTGAGGAACGCTGTGGTTCCACCATCCAGACACTGATCACACAGAAAATCACTCAAGTCAAGTGAAAGGCTGAGATAATCCAGTGATGGGTGTCAGGAAGAGAGGAGAGTAAAAGCCTCGCACTCCTTGAAGGAATGCATATCACCCTCCACACCTGAGTCCACCTTCTGTTGAGTTGTATGCAGGATCTTGATCTCACTCAAGATCCTGCATAATCTGTTAGCACTCATATTATTTGCTGAGGATGACTCTCATCCACCACCACAGCAAAGTCTACCTCAACATCTGTAAAACGGTTTGAGTTACAGCCGTTTATGTGTTTGCTCATCTGGGTTGGCTTCAAAAGTTAAAGAGTTATAAATGTGCACCTGATGACTAGTTCTTGAAAGTTTCATTAAATTTTATTCAGTCAATCATGAGATATTTTGCTAACAGACAAACCAAGCTGACTACAATGGGTAATGGCAATGTTTTAAATGTGTGATCTGTTAACACCCACTGTGTTCTCAAACATGCCAGCATCATATATTAGCTCAGTATCTGTAAAAAAAAAAAAAAAAAAAAAACAGATACATGCAAAAACATGATTGCCCGCCGTTCGTCTTTTGATTGCTGGTGAGGGAAAGATCATCAGAAATATGCTTTTTAGTTTTGATTCAATAAATTAATAATTTTATGGTGTCTCAGGCAATTTTCTACAGGTAAATTAATAAATAATAAACATTTGATAAAAGTTACATATTTAAATTGTCAGATATTTGTTTGCTATGGTAGCCTGGAAGGGACAACCCAAACATGTTATTATTGTTTGTTTGTTTTTTGGGTGTTTTGTTCAACTAAATATGTTATTGTAAATTGTTGTTTATCAGTGTTTTAAATGATTTAAAAACTTTTCTGTTTTAACTTAATTTTTAAACAGAATTAGACTCGCACGACACAATTTTACAAGCGTAAACTATTTTTTACACGGAAAAGTTGCTACTCAAACAGCTATAAGCTGAAAACCTGCTGTAGCTCCCAAGTCCAGTTTCAGGTTTTTTATGAGTTTTATTTATTTATTTTTTACATTTTATCAGCTTCTTTCAGTTTTTACTGAGGAAAAATAAGTGATGGCAGAACTACGACCATATTATCACTCACTTGTTGGCCGAGACAACGTGCCGCCATCCTATCAGTCCTTCTCTGCCAGGGAGCCTTGAATTTTATCACATTTCCCAAATATCCTTTTGATACACTCCTGAAACTGTGTGAAAAGTCAGGTCATCTGAAACGACGGAAGAAGTTTAGATAAAGATGTCCTCCAAAGGCCTTGGCTTATTTCATTAGACTGATGAGAATTTGTCCTTAATGTGCAGTTTTCTGCAGTCTGTACTCAGATGATGACACGTAATATCTTCATAAAGAGACAAAACCTTGTCTAATGATTTTCAGTAAAATGCATTTCTAGGTATTTTAATACAAAGAGGCAAACATTTTAAAAACACTGAAAGTAAAGTTGTGATGTACTTTATCATAGAAGAAGACACTTAAACAATTAACTTCAGGCAATTTTATTTAAATAAGGACGTTTAGGTGATAACAAACACAGTTAGGTTAATAACTTAAGCCGTGACAGGCAGATTCATACAAGCTGTTTTTTCTTTTTGGGGACTCTTAAATAACAGTTTTATGAAAATGGTTGAGATCAAATGAAATCTGTGCAAGAGCATCTGTGAAACAACATCTGTATGTGACAACTTGTTTTGGATGGTGGTGAAGCTGCAGCAGAGCCACAACCATTAAGACTCTGTTGTTTTCATGTGGGACAGCCCGACTGTCCTCCACGTGTCCAGTCATCAAGTTTCCTGAGGCTTCAGTCTGATGTCGCCAAGAAAAGATGAGGCGCTCTCTGAGAGCCGCCCCTCCGCTCCATCAGAGGCAGGAACTGCCCTGGCTCGCACTGTTGCTAGGCAACGCGTTAGATTCCTCCGCTCCGGCACATCACTGGGCTTCCCGGCGCACAACCACAAATCACAGAGTCCTCCATTAGCCGAGCTGTCAACAACCGATAATGCCACAAGGCTGAGCAGAAACACCAGCAGCCCCGAGCAGATAGATGCACCAGGAACGATTGAGCTTCTCCGTCTGGACTCGTTTCTATAAATACAAAAAGATGAACGGGACCAGCCTGACCGTGGGATTTAATTACATTATCCCTCACTGTATCGCCTCTGAGCCTCAGGCTGCATGAACAGGTTACGGTTCGTTTTAACACCAAGTTTCAGCTCAAAGGGGAACGAAGGACGAAGTAAAAATCTTTGATGGAGTCTTGAACTGAGCAGGACACAAGGCCTCAGCTCACATCCCTCCAACAGACTGGGTTTGGAGAACACAAATAATTTAAACAATAAAAAAGGAGTTGTGGCTTAGAAAAAATAAAATAAAATAAAACATGGTCAAATCACTGCAGTGGGACTCTTCTGTTTGTTTGTCTCCAAAAGGCGTGGCTGCATTAACAGAAATGGATATTGTGTAAAAATGTGCCAAACTGTCACTTATCTTATGGAAATTTAATTTTTTTTTGGTGCTATTTCAACAACTCATATCAAAACCTTCAGCTCTTTCAGAACACTCCTGCTATGACTTTTGGTATTGGTCCAACTTTAGCTTTTTGAAATATTTAGCTCTCTTCTGCCACTTTTTTGAAAATGAACTGAGCTCATTTTATATACTTCATATCTTCAGATGTGTTTACAATCTTTTACTGCTCCTTTCACATTTTGTCCTGGTTCAGGTTCTTTCAGCTTTCTTGTGAAATTTTAAACTTTTTTCAGCTACTTTCAGCTGTTTTGTGATCCTTTAAGCTTATTTCTGCTAAGTACAACATTTTTGTGCTTCTTCCAACTTATTTTTTGCTAACAGCTTCACATGCTCCTTTCAGCTTATTTCTGCAAGTTTCAGCTTTTTCTGCTATTTCAGCTATCATTTAGCTGTTTTGTGCTAATTTGAGCTGTTTTGGCCAATTCCACTTTTTTTTTTTTTTTTTGCACTATTTCAACTTTTCTCAACCTAATTCAGCAAAAATGTGCTCTCTCCACTTCCTTCTGGTAATTTAAGCTTCTTTCCGCCTTTTTAGCTACTTTTAAGCTGTTTTTTTTTTGTTGTTTGTTTTGTTGCTAATTTAAGCTTCCTTTCCCCAGAAAATATCCACTTATTTGTGCTCAGTTCTGCTTCTTTAAGCCTAACTGGACAAACATGTTCTTTCTGCTTCTTTCTGATAATTTAAGCGTGTTCTAACTTTTCCTTTTTTTTTTTTTTTTTTTTTTTTTAGCAAGTTTCACCTATTTTCAGGTAAATTCAGGTTTTTCGTATTAGTTTTTGCTACTTTCAGCCATAACTTCTTTATGCTAAATTCGGCTTGTTATGCTCCTTTTAGCTTTTTCTGCTCTTTCAGCTACTATTTAGCTCATTTTATGCTAATTTTAGCCTTTTCAACTAATCTGCATTTTTTTTAGGTCATCAGTTCTTTGCACTTGTTTCTGGTAGGATAAGCTTTTTTTTGTGTCTTTTTTAGCTACTTTTTTGCTAATTTCAGCTTTTTTTTTTTTTTTTTTTTGCTAATTTATTATTTTTGTGCTAATCTCTGTCTATTTAAACCCAATTCAGCAAATATGTGTTCTTTCTGCTTTCTTTTGCTAACTTAAGCTTGTTCTTCTATTTCAGATACAGTTCAGAATGGTTTTGCTACTTTCAGCTGTTTTTCCAGCAAGTTCTTCTGTAATAAGCATTCACACTGACTTTTTGCAGGAAATGCAGTTTCTCTTGTTGTTTTTTTTATCTCTGGCATTAGAAAAGCTGAGTTGTCTTGTCCATGTAACGTCTACAGTTCCAGACGATCAGCTTCACTTTGTTAAAGCACACAGTTGTTGAGCGTTACAAAAAGACCCACTCACAGAGGCTGCTGCCGCTCGGCTCTGTGGAGCCACGTTTAGAAAATAAAAAACAAAATCAAACAGAAGATGAACCTGGTCCTGCTTATTAAATGGTTAAATGATTGTTTTACCACAATCTGTGCGACTCTTCTGTCTCAAGCACCAGGAGCTGGTTGAGAACTACAGGAACACCCCTACAGCCCCACGTTAAGGACTAACTTATCTAAAACATCCATGAGGATGAGAAATCAGAGACAAATATTTGTTATTTGGTCTTTTTCTGTTCTTGAAGCAGACTTCATTTAGTTTTCCATGCAGCAGGCTGAGAAGACGTTAATCAATGTTACACAACTAAAACACAAGGCTTCCTGGACAAATAAGACTGCAGTGGCTGATGGGTAATGGGTGGGAGTGGACTGAAGACATGATCAGCATGTTGAACGCCACGTGTCCACCCCTGGTCGACCTTGGGGCTCATGTGAGTGCTGAGTCACGCTCCTTCAGATGGACTCTCACTTTGTCCTCTCTCTGTCTTTGCCAAGTCCCTCCCTTCTGTCCACCTTTATTTTCATCTGCCGTCAGCTTGAATTTCAAAATAAAATACTGTAAGCGGGTTAGGTTGGGGCGGGTGGGTCCTTCAGGGGAGGGGCCTCACTGTGTTTCTGCAGACATCGCTTCCTGTCATCATCACAGTTTCGGCCCATGCTGCGACCTTTACCAACGACCTCACCATCAGATCTTCACAAGGGTTCATCCCGTCAGTCAAATGTGGAGTTTGCAGCTGATTTCCACGTAAAAACTGAAGGTGCTGATCTTATTGACGCAAAACTTACATGGATCTGCACCTTAAAGTGCACGAGATGCTCTGCTTGTTTGGGATTGTTAAATTCTACATCAAATTTTTTTCTCTCTTTGCAGAAAGTGCGGGGCTGACAGGAGAGAAGGGAGGACGCAGCAGAAAACATAGTCCACGCTGTTGCTCTCTTTCTCCCCTGCGCCCTGGTCGCCTGCAGCACAGTCCTCTCGTCCCTTCTTTCCTTTCTCCAGCATGCTGAGCTGCCATCACATGATGGCGCAGCTTCTGGACTTGTCCTTGCTGAAGGTGGAGGAGAGGAGGTCGGTCTTGCTGGGCAGGTGTAGCAGTCTCTTAGAGAGGCGGCGGACCGGGCTGGGTTTGTCGGCAGGGTGGAGCTTGTTGACGCAGGCCAGAGCTGCGGTACGGAAAACGCTCTGGATGCTCTTTTCTGACGTGAAGGCTGAGCACTCCAGGTAGGCCTCGGCTCCGAGCTGCTTGGCCAGTGACGTACCCTAAAGAATGAGATGGATTACATGAAGACAAACGGAAAACTGGAACGAGACGTACAAAACTAATATTCCCTGAAAGAATGAAGGAATGCACATCGCCTGCCGCCTTTCAGGCCAGAGTTTTAAAGTGAAGTCAGCTTGTGATGAGAAATAAGAGTCTTAGCCATTTTGATGAAATAACATTAAATATGATGTCACACACGATGTGAGATCGTCAGAAAGTGACTCTCAGCTACTGAAACACCACATTTCAGCTCAGTATCTGTAAACTACACTAGATTAGAGACACTTCTGTTGCTCATGGTCATCTTGAATGGAATGAAGATGTAGATGATATTTTGCTAACACAACAACCAAACAAATACACACAGAGAGAGGAAACAGACCTGCTCATAGGAGACTGGAGCCTGCTTCTGATTGGACAGCTCAATGCGTGTGCATATGTCTGTGCGCAGGTCCATCTTGCAGCCAATCAGAAGGACTCGAGTGTTGGGACAGAAGTCCTGGATCTCTGCTTTCCACTGCACAGAAAAAAATAAAAACAAGCATGGTCTGAGACTCGGAGAGCAGCACGATGATTAAACTGGACTCCAGCTGAAGTGAAGGTTCTGACCTTCTTCAGAGCTCCGTCCACCGTGTCGGGTCGGCTGATGTCGAAGCACAGCAGCACCGCGTCCGAGTCGCTGTAGCAGAGGGGCCTCACGTTGTCGTAGTATGGAGAACCTACAGGGACAGCAAAGAGGTGGAATAAAGCAGCACAAACACTGAAACACTCTTTGTAACAAGATGATGTCCCGTCACCGAGGGATCTGAAGAGTGAACGTTTGTTTCCAGCTGACTGTTGTTCTGGACTGGACCTGAACAGGGAACACCAGTAAACCTTGATGTTTTTGTGTGTATGATCAGACGGAGGATTCATTTCATTTACTCATTTTTGCTTGTCCAAGGCAGCGCAGATCCTGGATCCTGGTGAATAGAGGGAGTAATTTTATCCACCACCAGGTGCAGTGGAGGAGCCAGGGGGTGGCCAATGGTGGCCTTGACCACCAGATTTATTTTCAGCCAGCCCAATCATTTGAGGAAACTGTACTTATGCAATATAAAAAGAAAGCATAGTTTCCTCAGATTATCAGAGCAGTCGGTTCACGTCCATATATAATTCAGTTCAGTTTATAGCACCATATGGCAGTGGCCATTTTGGATTATGATGTGGCAACCCAATTTTTGAAGGAACTTTTATTTTATATGCCTAAATCACGTATCAAAATCAAGGCTTGAGGGCAAACTGTGGCTCTTGTAAACATCTTGTCTGGCCCCCAAGATGAGGTTTTAAATGCAAGCTATTTTTATTGCTTAAAAACTGAGCACACTTTATTTAGAGCAGACATCTCATGACAGCTGGCCAACTAGAAACAAACTAGAAATTTTAGATTTTGATATAGAAAAACCAGTTACGACGGCATCTCCCTTATTCACGTTACGCGGTTACGTTCAGTTTTACGTCGGTTATACGACGGTTTTACGACGTTAAAAGTCATGACGCGGCGGAGGAATATGTACTGTACGGGGGAGGGCGACGTTGCTAGCATCCCAGTAGGACATTAGCTCTTCATTTAACCCTTCATTATTGCTCCCAAACGCAAGGAGGACTCTTCTGATGGCAGTGCATCGAGGAAAAGGAAGGCCATCACCATGGACTTACGTTG
>JARVLU010000103.1:10374923-10403411 GCA_031762415.1 Simpsonichthys santanae | reverse complement strand
GTTGAACAACTGGGAGATAAAGTTAGAGAGACCAGACTGAGATGGTTTGGACATGTCCAGAGGAGGGACAGTGGGTACACTGGTAGAAGGATGTTAGAAATGCAGCTGCCAGGAAAAAGACAAAGAGGAGATATATGGATGCAGTTGGAGTGAGCACAGAGGATGGAGGAGGAGAACTTGCTGTGGTGACCCCTGAAGAGGGAACAGCTGAAAGAAGATACTTGTTGCCGCACTGCAGTCTCTTTAAGTCTTTGTTCAGTTCTATTCTCATATTTTCTTAACCAGATTGTTTAGGATGTTTTCCTATTCTGCTTTATATCTTTAGGTTTTATTTATTGCAGCTATGAAAGTCACTTAGTGAATGCTCCCTAGTTGTTCATATTGTCATAAAAATACTGTTTTCCCCAAAACAATACTGTGATAGCGTAACCTAGTTCAGCAATGAAAGAGTTTAACCAGTGCAGGCCTTTTCAAATATATATTCTGTCCTTGAATCTAACAGATACAAACGGCGAAATGAATGTGAATGGCGTCACTACTGTACTTGGGTCGAGTGTACCTGGTTCCCACCCACCGTCGTCAGCTCCATATCCACACATGAGCGGCCGCCACCAGAGCAGCATGGGCTATGACTACTTGTGGGGCGGACACCCTCAGTACGGTCCAGGCATTGGCACATCCCCGGGGCATGGGATGCACCAGAAGCAGCCTGCACCTGGGATGGCGCAGCCTCAGTCACAGCACCACTTCCAGAGTCAGGGACAGTACCAGCTGAACGGGGCTGTCGAAAGCTCCCGCCAGCCCCCTGTAACAGGCTCAGCCAACATTCCTCTGACGGGGAACCAGTACTGGAGCAGAAGTAACCCCGGCACACAACAGATGAGCTACGATTCCCACAGTATGTATGGCAGCTACCAGAGTCAGGCACATTCTGGTGTCACACCACTGCAGCATCACCAGCAGCTGTCACAGCAGCCCCTCCATTCTCACCGTCAGCCGCACCAGCAACCGCAGCATTATGGCCTGTTGCCAAACAGAATGCCCCTCTATCAGCATCAGTCCCATCGCCCATCCACGCCATCTCCACAGCATCAGTCAACACAGCAGTCTCAGCCTCAAGGACAGGCTCAGATGATGCCCCTAACTGCCCAGAATTTGACTCCTCCACATGGCAGCCCACAGCACCACAGTGTTGGCAGAGGGAGCACCAGCAGTCCTCTGCCTGCAGGGATGTCGCCAACACCAATTAAATCACCATCAGTGCAGGATAGTGGATCACCCAAGAGTCACACCAGGGAACGGAGCCCCCATGCCACCAGTGTGGGGATGTCTTCTCCAGTCCATGGTAACGTTTGTTTTTCCCTCATTTTAATTCTTGTTTGCTCTATTTTACAGTTGTGCCAAAAAGTGGTTAGTTCTTCATTTTGACATTGTTTCATTGCGGATCCTGACTTCCTGATAAGTCGGACTGTGCTATCCCATTTCCTGCTTTTATTGCCACAACTTGAGTCATGCACATCAGTCATATGGTTTTTTTTCTCACCAGTCATATTTGATGTGGCCATTTCTGTTGATGATCTTGTTGAAACTTTGTTTTTTTGTTGCACATCAGCTTTTGTTTTTTTGAATGTCCAGAGGACCAGTCTTAGCTTTTTTAGATTTTTCTACCTGGATCATTGCGCATGCATCAGGGGTATCAGCTTTATGTTGTATTTTGTTTTACACAACAGTAATTCAGTTGTGAAGTCTAAACAACAACAATAATAGAAAACTAGTTAAATTACGTCTAAGTTACATAATGTTATCCTTCTGCATGTGAACAGCTAGTTTTGTCTGGCACCATCAAACTGGTTGACCCACTGTGAGACGGTGCTGCTTAAAAGACTGAGTTGGTTGCAGCTCCTCAGAGAAATATCAAACGTTTCAACAAAGAAGAATCCATCCAGAGGAACTGACGCAACCTTGTTACATTTATCTCCCTGGATTATTGCGCATGCATCAGGACATGTAGTTAAACTGCACTTTCACTTTTATGTCCAGTATTTAGTCAGTGCTGAGTGTTACAAACTTCAACCAGCAGGGGTCGCTGTTTGACCGTCTATCTGAAAATAAACATCCAAAGGGTTTGTCAGGCCTGCTGAATATTTATTTACCTCCTGCTGCTGAAAGGTGAAGGCAGGCATTAACATTTTTGCCCATCTATGCATGTTTTAATGCATCTGTCTGTAAGCGAAGTATCTCATGAACGGCTGAACAAATTTTAACAGAACTCCCAAGTTAATAATCAAAGATGCATCTACCACTGATTAACTTTTGGAGTTTGTGCAATTTAAGATGCCCACAACAGCCAACTGACATAGGAAAAACTAAAATGACTAATTCATTCATAAAGATATCTAAAAATTGGTCGTAGTTGTTGAGAGGTTATTTATTTATTAACCTTTATTTAACCAGGCAAATCCCATTGAGATCACAGATCTCTTTTGCATGGGAGGCCTGGGCCTGAAGGCACGTACTTTTGAGTGTGAGCTCTTGCAGTATTGCATGGGATTCTGCATATCAGTAATTTCAAGGTTTTACAACGGCTACAACTCTTCTCAACATGAGATGATCAGTCTAAAACTGACATAAAAGACTGCAAGTGATATGCATTTTGTTAACAAATGCTGGGTTTTTAGCTTTATTGTTTTTATCCAATTATGGTATCAGTTGTAATGAATAGAATAACCATTTGTTACCGTTATATTTATTATAATGACATATTTTATTATTTTTTTAACAATAGTTTTGACTTTGTGACTTTTTTCAGGACATTCGAGGGAATCCATCACAGAGACTGACACAAGCTATAATGACAATGAAAGGGCACTTGTTGCCCAGAGGTCTCCAAAACCAGACAGTTATCAAGTTAAATCCCCCTCTGTCCATGTGAGTCCTCAACGTGATCATCATCATTGCTCAGATCAGCCAGCAGCTCCACGTCCAGGAATAACCTCCCCCGTCAGAGATCCTTTCGTCTCACGACCCCCGTGTGCATCATCTCCTCTCTCTGCGTCAAAAGTAGGAACTTCAGTGTCTCTAACAAAAGCCTCAACACCATCGGGGGTCGCTGCTTTGTCTGGATCTCCCACATCTGCACCTGTAGTTTTGTCCTGTGACGTTGAGCCGGTGCCTCCACAAATGTCAGGACCTCACAAGATGTCCTTCGCTCCATCTGCATTTGCTTCTTCCAGACTTTCTTCACCTCCTCTGACAGTACAAGCACTCAGACCTTCCACTTTTGCACCTGAAATATTCCCTGAAACACCCAAGTATCTACCAGAGGATGCCTCTTCTTCTCTGCCTGTGGCTCCTTCAAAGCTGTCAACATCTGCTTCGACTGAGAGCAGTTCTAGACTTGCAGCAGGTTCTTCAAGTCCTTCAGTTTCCTCTTCATCTGAGTCTTCGGCTCATCAAACAAAGTCAGTACTGCCTCCTACAGCCTCTGGACCATCTAGAACTATTTGTCCTCCTGCCTTAGTCTCCATCTCTTCTTACTCTGCACCCATAACATCTCCAGAGAAACACATTGTCCATGGGTCCAAGGTACCTTGCTTCCCTGATGCACCTGGAGGGCCTCGTGAAAAGCCTGCTCCTCCAAGATTAATACCTACAACTTCATCAGTGAGTACACATTTCACATCTCTTCGCGTGGCTCCTGCTCCGATGTCTAAATCTGGATCGTCAACCTCAACGTTACCTGGCTCCAGTCTGTCGACTTCAGCATCTCCTGCATCACTGACTCCTTCAGCTGGCAGTAAAGTTTCTGAACCTGCACCAGCAGCCTGGTGTCAGACCTACTCTCCTCCAGGTTTTAGTGCAGGTCTTTCTGCAGCATCAGCACCACCAGGGTTGGTAGCCTCACCCCGCCGTGCAACCCAAGACAGCCCAACAGTCCGACCTCTGTTCACCCTACCTCCTCGAACCACTCAAGCCTCCAGGACTGCACCCGTGTCCAACCCTCCTGCCTTGGTGTCTGTGCCTCCGGTCGTAGTCAAGTCTTCTAGAGCTGTTCACAGCTCTGACTTCAAACAGCATCTTCTAAACGCCGTCACTCCTCCTGTGCAGATGCAGCCACCACCCAAGTTGGAGCATCACGGTTTCTGCAAGGACAGGAAAACAGTGGAACATAGAAGTGAAAAAGCAGAGGAACACGTCCCTCAGCTTGATTCAGGCGTAATAAGAACATCACAGGTCGAACCGACTGAGGCTAAGACATCAGAAACCTGCTCGTACAAACCCCTCCCTGATCTCCCAGGAAAATCCTCACAAACCACAGATAAGCTTGGTACAAATCTGGAGAACACACCATCGGTTTCTGAGAAGCACCCCGTGAAGATCAGTGTCGTCTCAGAGGCAGACGACTCCTCTGGAGAGTCCGCTTCACCTGTAAAGTCCTCGAGGCTGCCATGTGTGAGCGACGAACAAAGCTTTGACAACTCTCATGCTGCCTTTTATTACAAAGACAGTTCAACATGTGACACCCCCTCTAGACTAAATACGAGCTCTGTCTTGGAGAAGACCTCTCTTTTAAGTGGAGATAGCTTATTTTTAGGTGACTCCTCTCAGTTTGACACGTCTCAGTTTGACAGCACTTCCTGTAACAGCACTAGAGAGAGCAGCTTTTCTGTGGACGAGTCCAGAGACGACACGTTGGACTCGACCAGGGAGGGGGGACCATGCGAGTCGGAGCGGACGGGCAGCAGCCAACTTACAGGAGGCTCCATGCTGGAGTCCTCTTTAAACATCTCTCAGACCGAGGAGCCTCCCGTCCACTCAAGTGGTGTGTCCCACTCGTTTGTGTCACCTCAGCCAGTCCATCAAGGTGCAGTTTTTAAGTTTTTCTTTATAACACCTTTAGTTGTTTTATAACGAGAGAACATTCTCCAGATACGTTGAGCTGTAAAGAAAAACTTGTCTGTGTTCTTAGTCCCACTCTTCTGAGACGGTTTGTTGTGGTTCTGACAGGTCCTGAAGCAAAGCGGGAGCAAAGTGGACACGATACCCCAGACTCCATTAAACGCATTATTATTAAGACCACCACTAAAGAGACAGCACCCCCATTTTACAAGATCAAAGAAGAGAAATGCATGGCCTTCAGTACCCCAGGAGACAGCTCCACTGAACACCCCCACCATGCAGTTTCTGAGCCGACCATGACCCCAGGGAAACCACGCAGACCTCGAGTTTCAAAGGTTATACTGATTAAAACCACAGGTTTGTAAAAGTCCTATTTGAACTCATTTTATATTCTGTACTCGTAAAGCAATATTAAGTTTGACTTAAAACTTTATTTTTTGTAGCTCCAGAGAAGTCTCAGCGGAGGCCACGAGTTAGAACGCCAAAAGCGGAGAAAATGAAGGCAGACGACGAGGGAGGAGCCCAAGAGAGGAGAGCCAGAGGCAGGAAGAGGAAGCAGTCGCTCCAGGTTGATGATCAAGAAACAGCCGGCGTGTCGGGGGAGGCTGGTTCTCTCGCGCAGGAAGTCGATCCGATAACGGCTGCCATCGACGCTGTCCTGGCCAACGCCTCCGTCTTCAGCACAGCCGTCGAGAAACCCAAGAAGAGAAGGAGGGTCAAAAAACGAGATCAAGCGGGAAACGCAGAGACCACACAGAAACAAGACGCCAAAACAAGTGCTGACAACATCAATGAGGACGATGACGACAGCTCCACTGCAGGTGATGATGTTCATATTGTTGTTTTTGGATGGGCTCAGTGCTAATTCATGTTATTTGACAGCATCGTGGTTTGTTTCTGAGCCTGTTTGTGCTCCTCTAACAGGAGAAACGAACAGAAGAAGGGTCGCAACAGAAGAACAGGTCCAGTTCGCTCTGCAGCACGGGTAACTCACAGTTTCTGTCAGTAATAGTTGTTCAAGGCTTCAGGAATCTGTTTGATTTCTGCAATTAGAACTAAATAATTAACCTTTTACATTGATCTAGTCTCTGAAACAAACAATAAATGTTGAAAGTGAAGAGTGTTTAGCACCACGGTAAATAAATACCCGGTAAGCAATATTTTAAAGGAGAGTAGAACAAAAATTATGAGGTCATATGTTCATTTAAAAGAATTGTAAGATGTTTTTATTTTGTATGAGCTTTTTTCATCTATTAGAAGAACTGAGGAGGCCTTAAAGTCATCTTACAAACCCATATATTTCTGCCTTGTGTGTAGTTGGAAGAGGGAGATCCGTGTGAAGAAAATAGAGAACCGCATGAAGGGGGAGACCTGGTATTACACTCCTTGTGGAAGGAGGATGAAGCAGTTTCCAGAAGTCATCAAGGTGGATTACACACCCTGAAAGCCTTTGTAAACTAATCTTTAGTCCGTGTCGTCAGTGATTCTGGAGTCTTTGTGTTTTGTCTCCCAGTACCTGAAGAGACACTCGGACGGCGTGGTCACCAGAGAACACTTCAGCTTCAGTCCACGCATGCCTGTTGGAGACTTCTATGAAGAAAGAGAAACATCAGAGGTCTGAAAACTCTCTTCTTCTGTCTGGAAGTTTTACTCTGAAGGGTTTTGATCAAAACCCCATTGAGTTATTATGTTTTATCTAAGATTTGTTTTGAATGTGTTCTGCTGACTAAAATAGATGTTGTGTTCCTGGTTTGTTACAGGGCACAAACTGGGTTCTTTTGGCTAACGAGGAAGTTCCCTCTATGATCATGGCCATCACTGGGCGGCGCGGTCGACCTCCGAACCCAGACAAAGAAAAACCTCCCACGGTTCGAGGCTTGAAGAGAGGGCAGGCTCGCCGCCCTGGTAGACCTCCTAAAATCAAGACGGTCGACCTCCTCAGCAAAGTTGATGCCAAGCTGCTAAAACGACTCCAAGCCAAGGGTGAGTCCATGTCGACTTGAAGATTTGTTTCGTCGTTGGGCTTTCAGCTGACTGCTGCTTGGTGTCCTGCTCTGACAGAAACTCTTACAGAGGAGGACAAGGAGAAACTGGCCAAAATCAAAAAGAAAATGAAAAAAAAGGTATGTCAGACTGATTTTAATGACAAATACTTTATCCAGATCTTACACTAATTTTATTTATTTATTGTTTCAGGCAAGAATGAAGAGAAGGGAGGATTTAAAGATCAAGAAGATGAACGAGGAGAAAAAGAGAGCCAAGGTTCAGGAACAGGAAAATCTTAACAGCCGAAACCCTAAAATAATTTGCTTCAATGTCCTGAGCTTCATTTCTTTTTTTACACCCAAGTTTTTTCTTTCTTTCTTCATTTCTTTGTGGGCTTTAGCTCGAGTTAGACGTCCAACTCCAGGAGGTAAAGATGGAACCAACAGACACCGCAGCCCCACAGGTCCCAGGCTTAGAGTCGACGGCGGAGCTGAAAAAGCCTGGCCGCAGGAGGTCGGTGAAAAGTGAAGCCGCCTCACCCGTCCAGCAGGCGTCTGCGGAGAGGGTGGTCCAGAGCAGCCGGGCGGTGAGCGCTCGGAGCAAAGCTAAGGCCCTGGCTAAAGCCCAGGCGGAGGCAGAGGCGGCAGCTCAGGCCGCTCTGGCAGCAAAAAGAGCAGCAGAGCGACGAGCTCAGGCCCAGAGGCGTCTGGAGGAGCGGAAGAGGCAGCAGCTGATCACAGAGGAGCTGAAGAAGCCCACAGAGGACATGTGTCTCACCGATCACAAAGTGAGCTTTCAGTTGCAACAACTCGTCGTTGTCTGTTAAAAATGGTGTAAATGTGTTGATTTGTCGTGAACTTTCCTTCCACCAGCCGATGCCTGAGCTGTCCCACATCCCCGGCCTGGTGCTGTCTGGAACAGCGTTTGCACACTGCCTGGCCGTGGTCGAGTTCCTGCACGGTTATGGGAAAATAGTTGGTCTCGACGTACCCAAGGACGTTCCCAGCCTCGCTACTCTGCAGGAAGGTCTGCTCGGTCTGGGCCACAGCCAAGGGGAGGTCCAGGACCTCCTCATAAAGCTGGTGGAGGCAGTTCTGCAGGATCCAGGCCTGCCGTCTTATTATCAGGTGTGTGATCACATTTCAGTGTTAACGTTAGTAAGTGTACAGCTGGCAGTGATAAACATCATATATGTATATCCCCCCTGATACTACAGTCTGTGAAGATTCTTGGAGAGAAGCTGGTGGACTTGGAGCTGACCCGCAGCACCGTCTCAGAAGCTCTCCGTATTTACCTGGAATCCCACGGTTATGAGACAGAAGTTTGCAACACACTGAGGACAAAAACCTTCCACGTCCTGCCTCCAGACACTAAGGCAGCCATCCTGGGTTACCTGGTGGAGGAGCTGAACAGCAGCAACATTGTGACAAAGTGAGGCTCAGACGCTCGTATCGCCTTAACATCTCATTAGTTTGCACTTTGCAACATTTGTGACTTTTGTTTGTTTTATTTTAGCAACATTGACAACACATTAGAAAACATGACGACCTACAGGAAGAACAAGTGGATCATCGAGGGAAAACTACGCAAGTATGTCTTTTTTCCCCCTTCTTTAGATACCAGATAATTTCCCAGATTTCAGACAATGATTCTGGCTGTTTTCTTACTTCCAGGCTTAAGGCGGCGCTAGCACGTCGCACAGGGCGCTCCGAGGAGGAGCTGTGCTTTGAGGAGAGGAGACGCAGCGCCAGAGTAGCTGAAGAAGAGAACCACAGTTTGGAGGAGATCCTGGAGAGAGGAAAGCTGCGTGCACGCAAAGAAGAGTCCAAGCTCAGTGAGGTGTGTGACCCCCTCAAGTGTTTCAGTGTTACAGTTTGGTTCTTCCTGCAGCTCATTCTCATTTTCTTTCCTGCAGAGTGAAAGTCTGACCAACGCCAGCATTCCTGAACTTGAAAAGCACATTGATAAGCTAACCAAAGTAAGGCTGATGCAACTCGCACACAGTACCGTATTTATCAGCCTATAAGTTAGTTTTTTGCATAATTTGCATGCACTACAACTTATACACCGAAGCGACATATTTATGGATTTGTTATTAATATTTATAAACTAATTTCTACTGAGATATGACCGTTTTCATTCATTCTGACTGAAAATATTGAACACTACTATTTTCAGCTGCTAGATGGCACTCGAGTAGTATGGCATGCCTTTGTCATGTAATAAGTAAAAGTGGCTATTATTGACACAATCTGCTTGCCATAGTCTGCCACCTTCATCCAGCTCGCCTGGAGCACCTGTCAAATCAGCTTCATTTTGCTGCACCACCCGGTGAAATGCAGCTAGTTTGACCATTAAAGTGCATTTATTAAGTAAAAGTTCGACTGAGACACATCTTTACTATAAAGTCGAGCAAATAAATAATTGTTTTAGGTATTTATCTTGTTAAATTTTGAAGAAATGCACAGCGACTCGTTCCTCTGCACGCTCCTACTTCCACCTATCGAGTTTTGAAAATGCAGCTGATTTGACCATCAAAGTGCATTTATTAAGTAAAAGTTGAACTGAGACACATCTTTACTGTAATTTTGAGCAAACAAATAGTTGTTTTTATTGTTAATCTTGTTCTTGTTGAATTTCTCCTGTGCACGCTCCCGTGGCCTCCATTTGGCAACCAATTGATTTTTGGCACGACTCTGGTTCACACTTCCAGGTTGTCAGTGGTGATGAGTAATAGATGCGACGTATTTATGGATTTTTTCACTTTATTAGACATATTTGGACTGATGCAACTTATAGGGCCATGAGACGTGTACGGCGGAAAATACGGTACTTTATACTTCATACAAAGATATAATTTGTCTTAAATGTGTTTTTTACTTTGATCGTTTACAGCGCCAAGCGCTTTTCCGCAGAAAGCTGCTACAGTCGTCTCATTCCATGCGGATCATAATGCTTGGTCAGGACCGGTACCGTCGCAGGTACTTGGCTCTACCTCACCTGGGAGGGATTCTGGTAGAAGGACCTGAAGAGCTGCTGGGTGAGTTTGGGAGTGAAACATGTTTAAACTTGCCACGCCCTCAACTTATTATTAAACAGCAGCGTTTTCTTTTTGTCTTGCAGCTTCAGGTGACGTCCTTATCGCTGATGTTCCTGTGACCTTCCTTAAGAGGGAGCCCAAAGTCGAGGAGGCTCCTACACCGACCACTCCCCCGCCCCCGCTACCTTCCTCTCCGTCTTCGGCCCCACCAGCACCGGCTCAGACCCTCCCTCCAGAGGAGGACCCCCTCCCTGGCACCGCATCCCTCATGAGCACGCAGCGAGGCCGCGGGCGCCCTCGAAAGATCAAGCCTGAAGTCGAGCTGCACCTCCGCACAGCAAAGATCCGCCGCCGGCGTCGTAGTAGCATCAGGTCTGTGGGGGAGGACGGTCTGGGGTCACCGAGCGGTGGCTTGTTGGACCTCACTCAAGCAGCCTTCAAGAACTGGCTCAGCCAATCACAGGAGGTGGCGACCAACGGGGTGTGCACGACAGCAGGGGATGGTCCGACGGGTAATCGCCCCGAGGAGACTGTGAAGGAGCTGGCAGAGAAACAGGGCCAGTGGTTCAATCTGCTCCCCAAGCAGCCGTGTGACGACGACTCTCTGACGGAGCCCCAGGTGGCCGCCTCACCGAGCTCACCCCCCAAACTGCTGCCGCAGGTGCCGAGCGCACTCCCTGCATTCGCTGCTCCACTCCTGCAGGTTCGTCTGCAGGAACACGTTCACCGTTACAAAATATTCGAGCGTGGTGCGATGAAAATGTTCTCCCCTCTCCTCAGCCGGAGCCGCTGTTGCCGAGTCTGGTTCCTGTGGACCTCGTGCTTCCAGCAGCACCACCGGACATCAGCCACACAGGTGCTGCACCTGAGGGTGCTCCTCCCGCAGCCTCTCAGGCTCCGCCAGTTCCCATTCCTCCTCCTGCTCCTGCTGCTCCCGTCAGGCCGGGCCGCAGGCGCAGGCGAGGCAGCAGAGGCAGCAGCCCCGCCCGCAGAGCATCTCGAGGGGCCGCCGCCAAACGCCGCGGCCGCCCACCCAACTCTGCCTTCCAGGAGCTGGAGCAGCAGTTCTTCACGCAGCTGGTGGTCAAGCCCATACCTGCATGTAAGTAGTTCCTGATTTTAAGCTCACAAATCGATCGATTCTTCTTTTGATTGATCTGAAACCGAATCCTTCCGTTTGTTTTCCAGCAATGGTGCGTGGGTGGTGGTGGATTAAAGATCCAGACGAACTCTACGGCACTTTACAGTCCCTGCACCTGCGGGGCATCAGAGAGAAGGTGCTACATAAGCATTTAGCAAAACACATCGAGAGCTTAGTGGAGATGTGCACCTCCCCCATCCAAGGTGAGTGACTCGCACCCGTTTTGAGCACGTCCACCATTACCCGTTCTTAACCTCCCGTGTCGTCGTGATCTAGATCCACTGTTCGAGTTGAAGCCGGACGAGAAGGACGTGCTGCTGGAGGCGCTGCAGCAGCCCTGGCAGGTGCAGGAGAAGGCCATGGAGACGGACGTCAGCGCCCTGCAGTGGGTGGAGGGCCTGGAGCAGCGGGTCGTTGCTGCTGATTTACATATGAAGGTTGGGAGAAGATTCAGTTTCTTATAAATGACCGAGAAATCTGTTTCATGAGCATCTGAAGTCCAACTCCGTTTGTGTTTTGAAGTGAAACGATGTACGAAGCGTTCTTCTCAACGTGTCTTTCAGGCGCTTCCTCAGGGGGCGATCAACGAGGCAGAGATGAGCACAGAAGCATTGATGCCTGAGTTTCAGGTAACCCTTGAACAGATGTGAACAGAGCAGCCGACACGTCCGGACACAGTCCTCAGTCCTCCGTCATTTGTTCTTTCAGCCCTACACAATCCCAGAGCCCGACTCCACCCGCGACGACCTGCTGTACTACGAGCACGACGTCGACCCACGGGACGACTGGATCGTGCGAACCAAGAAGGAGTGGTCCGGCCTGCCTCGCATCGCCACGCACCCGCTGGACCTGGCCATCTTGCGGCTCGCCAACCTGGAGAGGAACATCGAGAGGCGCTACCTGAAGGAGCCGCTCTGGAACCCAGCGGAGGTGATGCGTCTGGCTCCCCTCACCCCCACACCTGGAGAGGAGCACCCGATGGATGTGTTCAGGTGAGGAGGACAGCCTCAACTTTGAACTACAGGAGAAACAGGCGTTTCTTTCTTTCTTGATGTTTGAACTTGTTCTCCAACCTTCGCACGTTCCAGTCTGGAGAGTGAGATCACCTCTCGACTCCGAACATGGCGGCAGGCTCTGGACCGCTGCCGCAGTGCTCCCCAGCTCTGCCTCTGCTTACTTCAGCTGGAGAAGGCCATCGCGTGGGAGAGATCTGTTACTAAAGTGGTAGGAAGTCTGTCGGTACCGGTTCAGCTGTTCCTTCACACAGCGAGCTCAGATTTAAATCAGCTGCTGCCTCTGTGTCCTCAAAGACCTGCCAGGTTTGTAAGAAGGGAGACAACGACGAGTGCCTGCTGCTCTGCGACGGCTGCGATCGGGGCTGCCACATGTACTGCCTGCGGCCAAAAATCACCCAGGTGCCAGAGGGAGACTGGTTCTGTCCAGCCTGCACCGCTAAGGTCAGCGCCTCGTCGCCCGCTCAGGTGCAAGACACGTGTTTGTGCAGCCGTTTGCTCACTGCTCCGTTTTTCTACCAAGGAGGGAGGCGAAACTCCGAGCGCGTCCAAAAAGCGCTCCAGGATGAAGAAGAGAAGGTACGAAGACAACAGCTCCGATGACGAGACATCGAGACGACGCAGCGGCGGCGGCATGGCGACACGACACAAAGAGACCCCCGCTCCTTCATCATCAACACCACCATCATCCTCCCGTTACTCCGGAGAAGGAGGCGGCGCTAAACGACGACGCATGACGACACGCAACCAGCCCGACCTCACCTTCTGCGAGTGAGTTCATCTCTTTAGGCTTTCACACGCAGAATGATGTCATCGTATAAAATCTTCTAAAACAGTTGTTTTTCTGCTCTGGTCAAAACGTTCTGAATTATTGTCTGAGCGTTTGTGAAGCGTTCACACTGGGATCCATTTTTCTTCTGTACGTTTTTACGCATCTTTCTCGTTCCACAATTTTTGAGCTATTTCAACAAACCATAAATCAAAACCTTCAGCTCTTTCAGGACAGTCCTGCTGTGACTTGGTGTTGGTGCAACTTTAGCTTTTTGAAATATTTAGCCTTTTCTGTCATTTCTTTCCTCATAGAAAATGAACTGAGCTCATTTTACATCCTTCAAATCCTTTTACTACTCCTTTCACATTTTGTTCTGCTTCAGCTTCTTTCAGCTTCCTTCTGCAAATGTACACTTTATTCAGCTACTTTCAGCTGTTTTGTGATCCTTTCAGGTTCTTTCTGCTAGCTACAACTTTTTTTTGTGCTGCTTCTAACTTCTGATAGTTTCAGCTGGTTTTACTCCTTTCAATTTATTTATGCAAGTTTCAGCTTTTTTTTTATTTCTGCTACTATTTAGCAGTTTTTAATGCTAATTGTAGCTTTTTCAGCTAATTCTACATTTTTTTTAGCTCATTTAAACTTTTTTCATCCTAATTTAGAAAAAAAAAAATTGTGCTCTTTCAGCTTCCTTCTGGTAACTCAAGCTTCTTTCTGCATTTTTAGCTACAGGTAGTCCTCGACTTACGACGTAGATCTGTTCTCACACGGCGTCGTAAACCGAATTTGACGTAAGTCAGAACGTACGTAAATACATGCGATGTACCTGTTTTACCAAGCGCGTAAACCGATTTTCGACAGAAGTCCATGGTGATGGCCTTCCTTTTCCTCGATGCACTGCCATAAGAAGTGTCCTTGTGTTTTGGGAGCCATAATGAAGGGCTAATGGTCTACTGGGATGCTAGTGACGCCGTCCTCCGTACAGGTACTGTATTCTTCCGCCGCCGCGTTACGACGTTTAATGTCGTAAAACCGACGTAACCACGTAACGTGAATAAGGGAGATGCGTCGTAACCTCGAAACGTCGTAACCCGAGGACTACCTGTACTTTTGAGCTGATTGATAATTTATTCATTTATTTATTTATTTATTTATTTTTTCAGATTATTTCCACTTATTTGTGCTCAGTTCTAATTTTTTCAACCTAAATGGGCAAACGTGTGCTTTCTGCTTTCTTCTTCTAATTTAAACTTGTTCTACCTTTTCAACCACACTGCAGCACGTTTCTTAGCTAATCTTCAGCTGTTTTAAGAGAAATTTAAGTGTTTGGTGGTAATTTCTACTACTTCCATCAACTTCTTTCTGTTAACTTCAGCTTTTTATTAGCATTTTCTGCTATTTCAGCTGCTATTTAGCTGTTTCATGTTAATTTTAGTTACCGGTAATTTAAAAAAAAATCTAATTCCACTTTTATTTTTATTTATTTTTTGCTCATTTCAGCTCATTCCATTTCCTTCTGGTAGTTTAAGCTTTATACCTTTTCAGCTACTGTTCAGCTGTATTTTTTATTTTATTTTATTTTTATTTTATTTTTTGTAATTTCAGCTTTTTTAAACTAATTTCTTTATTTTTGTGCTAATTTCTGCCTATTTAAACCTAATTCCAGGTCTAATTTTCCAGGTCTCTTGTAAATGAGTCCTCGAGGCTCAATGGGATTAACCTGCCTAAGTAAAGGCTGAATAATTCAGCAAATGTGTTTTTTTTCTGCTTTCTTCTGTTAACTTAGGCTTGTTCTTCCATTTCAGCTACATTTCAGTATGTTTTAAGCTAATTTCAGCTGTTTTTCAGCAATAAGCATTCACACTGCATTTTCACAAGAAATGCAGTTTCTCTAGTTCTTATCGTTCTTATTAATCCTTTGTGCTTAATTTCCCTCCAGGATCATTCTGATGGAGATGGAGGCTCATGCAGACGCCTGGCCGTTCCTTGAACCCGTCAACCCACGACAGGTGCCGGGCTACCGCCGCATCGTCAAGAACCCCATGGACTTCCTCACCATGAGGGAACGGCTGCTGCAGGGAGCGTAAGAGAAACAAAATCACTGTTAGCTTTTAGCTCAGCTTTTTATTTCTCGATTTCCTTCACTCCGCTCTTCTCCTCCGTCTTGTCTCAGGTACTGCAGCTGTGAGGAGTTCGCCGCGGACGCTCAGCTGGTCTTCAACAACTGCGAGCTCTTCAACGAGGACACGTCGGAGGTGGGGATGGCGGGACACTCGATGAGGCGTTTCTTTGAGAGCCGCTGGGCGGAGTTCTACTCAAACAAGGACAAATAGGATCCTGCAGCGACCGCCATGATGGCGGCGGGGCTCCAGACTGACTGTTGGTGCTGTCACCATCCCCGTCACACACACACACACTCTCCATTACCGCTGAGACTGCCTGGAGCTCGTTCCAGCCACGTGTATTATCTCATGTATAGGTTTATATGTATAGACTTTTGGCTCTTTGTCTGTTATCGTTTCCTCACGCGGTCGAATCTTTTCTAAAGGCCGTTCCTGTTTCAGAGTGAGAACGTGTCCATCGTCGCCTTCAGCCTTTCTCGTCTCGTCATCTTCACCTCATTCCGTTTGAGCTCACCTGCCTCAGCGAGGTCTCCGGTCGGTCCCTGCAGATGTGACCTCGAGTATTTTAGCCCTCACCCTCACGCTGACGGTCAGACTGATCACCTTCCTGCAGCAGGACCTCCTCAGCACCACAAAATAGGTCCAAACCCGCCACAGCACTCAGACCCGTCTCTCACCCGTTCAGTGGAAACGTCATGTGTGTTCTTATGCCTAGAAGTAATTTTTCGGCTCAGTATATTTTTTATTAAATATTCTATATATAAATATAAACAAAGACTACACTAGCTGGGATTATTTAATAGCAATAGCTTGTAGTGACTGTGTACAGATGTTCAATAGAGATGTTTAGACAATTTATGAAAACGGCCAGTCACACTTACAGGAACCTGTTGGACCGTCACATGTAGATGTTGTATAACCTCCACTTAAAGTCACACACACACACACACACACACACTCGTTTCTGTTTCTCCCACCTGCTGCTGCGAGAAGACTGATTTCAGACGTTAAAGATTTTAGTGTTGGATTTCCTGTGAAAAGCAGATGTTCAGCCCTAAAGGGCACTTCTGTAAATATTCTGGACACATGGCGACGATTCTCACGCTCTGCTTGTTTTCAACGTCACACACGACGACGTGATGCTTGAAGGCTTTAAACTAAAACACAGCTGGCCAGATGACAACGAAGGTGGCTGCAGTCGACTGAAAGCTTTCCAACTTTAAAACGAGCGTCGCCCACGATGAAGCAGCGGACTCGTTTCTGCCTCACATTCCTCCGTATGATTCCTGAGCTGTTCGAGGGCCAACGTTTGATGCTGACATGCGCTACGAAGGTGACGGGACGACTCCAGTCTGGATTTTATTTAAACTCGCTTCTTACACTGAACTACTTTTCTTTCTTTTTTTTTTTTTTTGTTCAAAAAATAAAAATTAAAAAAAAGAGGGGAAAAAAAAAGATGACAACCAAATGTGTTAAAGTGGATTTTTAATAATGTACAGTTTTTGGTGACTTTAAATTTCATCCTTTATATTTTTTAGGGCCAATTCATGGTTTTTAAGAGGAGGTATTACAAGAGTCTGTTGTATTAAGGTGATGTAACGCGTGTGCATCTGTAGAATGTACTGTGAGTTGAATAAAACCATCTTAGAGACTATTTGTTTTGCAGACGTGTACTGTATTTATTTTTAATGAATGGATTAATTACTCATGCCTGCAACCCCAAATGTTACGACTTCCTCAGGCGCTCCCATCAACGGAAAATGAACCAGAAAGAGTTAACGACTTAGTGTTTTAGTTCCGCAGTACTCCAATAATTTTCTATTCATGGTGACTCAATGGGCATAAAAATGAAAATTTTATTTTGTCCATGAAAACTTCCTTTAAGCTCAATGATTAGCACTTAGCCCAACATGAATGTGTTCATTCACACCTGACTAAACAACACCACGTGGTGGAGGTGGTTCTAAAAACAAAAAGTTGAGTAGCTGGGGCGGCCATCTTGAATTAACTAAAAGTTGTACGTGTTCATCTAATGATTACTTTTTTTGAGTTTCGCTCAAATGTGTCCAGTGTTTTGAGTTATTGTTGATGTGATGCCTCAAATGGACGAGCAGAAGAAATGTTCACCTGGATTCACGTTTGTCTGCGTCTGTAAAAGGAATCAGCATTTAAAGCAGAATTACAGTTAGAATTAGTTATTATCTGGATTATTCTTTAAATATTTCACCACACACACAATTGAACGAGGCTGCGCTCACCTGAGACCCTCGTTTCCACCTTATAATCCTTTCAAAATAAAATTGATGGCAGAGTCACATCCTTTGAGTCCTGGCAGGTTTTTATCTTGAGTTTTTTTGTTGTTTGTTTTAATCTTTTATTTATTGTGTCTCGGGGAGTGGTGGCGCTGAAGTTGGAGAAGATGAGCCTGTGATTGGAAGATCGATGGTTCAACTCCCGGTACCGACAACATAAAAAATGGGTGGGAAAAGTGAAGCACTGTCATTTGCCCCCACTCTGGGCCCTTGAGCAAGGCCCTTAACCCCCACCATCTGCTCCCTCGGGTGCCCTAGATATCAGCTCTCTGCACCACACAGAGGCTGTGGTAGCTCGGTGGTTCAGGAAGGACATCTGACATAAAAACAAGTCTGTGTGACAGTTCACTGCATGTGTGACCCCTGAAGAAGGGAGCAGCTGAAAGGAGAAGGTGCTGCTCGGAGCACATGTTGTGAACTAGTCTCAGCTACTACCACAGCAGATTTTAGCTAAAGATCTGGACATTTGATTAGGTTAGAGCCATTTTTATGTTTGTTAAAGTTGATTGGCTGCGATGGCCATCTTGAATTAGATTGGCTCTAAAAGTTTATCGGTTGCAGATGTGCATCCAGCGTTTGCCTTCTGAGAGTTTCATTTAAATCTGTCCAGTTGGTCAATAAATATTTTGCTAACAGTTGACACCAAAAATGAAATGGCATTTTAGAAACAGCTCTTATGCAAACCATTAGTGAGTATATGTTGTGAACTAGTCTTAACTACCACCCCCCCGAGCTTTAACTCAATATCTGAAAAGTTGACTGAGTTAGAGCCATTTACATGTTTGCTAAATTTGCTTAGCTATGGCAGCCATCTTGAATTGTACTGACTGTAAAAGTTAAGAAGCTGTAGATGTGCATCTGTTGATTGCTTTCTGCAAGTTTCATTAAAACTTTGTCGAGTAGTTTGTGAGATGTTTTGCTAACAGACAAAAATCAATCATCTTTTATTTTCAGTGACGAGCAACTCGTGTGGTGATTCTGGGAGCGTCCTTTTCCCTCCATGTTCCTGCTATGACGCAAATGTTTCAAGAGCTCCTGATTGTCCAGATTTTTGCGTTCCAGATGTGTGAGACTCTGCAGCTCCCTGTGAGTCTGGCTGAAGCACACGCTGCTCCAAACATCCTCCCATCAGCCCCAGCTGTTCAACACTGGTCAACATCTGCACCTCTTTAAACAGCAAAGCTGATATTTTGTGTCTCAGTGTCCCTTTGCCCTCGGACGCTCCCTCAAAGCCCTTAGTTTGCACTTTGCACCATAGTGACGCTGTCAGCACTCTGGGTGGGTCGGGGGCCCAAAAACTCCCCACGCCAGCAGGTTCCAGAGTCCATCCGTCCCCCACTCAGCCTCAGCCAGCGCCTCACACTGGGGCTTATCCTCACAAAGGGGGGATAACAGTTACACAGTCACTGGAGTGAGGAGGGGGTAATTTGTGGCATAATGGAGCAAACCTCTGTACCACCAGCTTTTCCAGTTCAAACTGGACCCGGGTCACCTGACTGCAGGACGTTACTATTGGACAGGTCAGGGGGCCCAGTTCCAGATTGCTGTCAGCATCACGAATGAGGAGGCGATGCTGATATCAAAGACGGAAAATGAAAAGCACCCGAGGTGCAGCGTCTCACGGGGCTCCACGGCAACAGCATCATGAAAGACACTGTCCCCATGGCGACCAGAGAGGGCCTTTGTGGAGACGAGAAAAAAGGCTCTCTGAAAACTTCATCCTCCACCAGAAATGAGATCTTTAGAGTCTAGAAAGTGCAGACATGTTTGTCGTATCTGAGACGTGAAACACAACAGATTGATTCAGATCAGAAAACCAGGTCTGGTCCTTGTTGCTCAGATTTTCTGTAATTCAGATGAAAATCAGGCTGAGCAGCAGTTTCCAGATGTGTGGAGCACAACAACATAGTTCAGCTGAAAGCAGACATGTTTTATGTTATTTAATGAAGTGATTAAATGTGTATTTTAGAGAAAATAAAAGTATTTTTTATGTGTCCTGACAAAACTCTTATTTACCCCGTGAGTTCATCCAGGCTGATGCTCTGGAGTTCTTCAGCATTGAGGTTCTTGTTATGAAATGCTAATGTTAGCACGCTCAGGCACGTCTAAAACTCAGGATTTTTATTTTAATTTATAACAAAAATATGTACTGAAACAAAGCTGTTTCTTCTGTGGGTGCAGCACGAGACCTGATGCTCGTTCGTGTTTTTCTTGATGGGATGGCTCAGAGCCTTTGAAGCGTTTGAACTTTGTGGAGAAGTTATGAACAACAAATATCTAACCGGCTGCAGATAGCTCTTTGAGTGGCTTTAGTTTGGACAAATGGAGTAAAATTCTGTCTGGAGTCACTTAAGCTAACGGCTAGTCTGAATGAGGCTAACAAAAAACAACACTCAAGTATGAGAAATTTTATAAAAGTTCATGCGAAACATTTTAACATCTGTTTTATGTTGCATGGGTACTCCCAGACGCGAGCTGGTAAAGCAGTGGATTTTCTCATTTGTGTGCTCAGTAACGAGACTAATTATGATCAGCAACACAAACGTTCAAACACCGTAGCAACATGTCTCCAAATAACAACACTTCTGTAAGCGTGTGAACAATTTAAGAATATACAAACTGCCTACAATGAAAATAAATAAACGACTTATGACTATCATAAACTTTTATGTACATTGCAGCCATGTGAGATTTTGAGGTTGAGGTTATCAGGACATTTTCAATCAAATTTCCACTTTCAGGAGTGGCCTTGGGGTTGGTTTTTCCAACTTGTACAAAAAAACTTAGACTTCTGAACACAAATGAACATACAAAATGGTGTACTGTCAACCTGACAAATATATAGAGGTTTACAAAATGGAGTTTGCATGAACCACTGATGATTTGGAGATTGATACTCTTTTGAGATGACAACAGTTTACTTTGCTCTGGGCCTCGTTTGAACCAGCAGTTTATTAATCCGATGGAGATTGTTTAATGAGCTATAAATAAGTAAGATATTAACTGCTCTACAGAAAACACAAGTTTAATGGAAGTACCGGTATGTGCTAAACCCTGCAGGTTCCCATTAATGTTCAAGTTAATCCACAACAGTCAGATTCAGGTTAATGCTGATGATGTTTAGGTGTACTCAGAGAGATGGTGTTTCCAGTCTCATCCAGGGAGGAGCCCTAATGATAAAAACAACAGTTTCAAATTAAGTTCTTCTGTACATTTATACATATTAATCTTTAGAGTACTTTGTACTTACCCTTAGCACAGCCCATTTGGTCTTGAATGATGTCTCATGGAAATGAATGAAGCTATTTGCCTTGCTTCACTAGAATCAGAATTGGACGATAATCAATACATATCTCAAACAAATCTTTTATAGGTTTGTGTGAACAAAAAAAGAGAGAAAATACATTTGATAGAATTCCAAAGATATTTGACTTTATTTTTTCCAGCTTTAGTTTGTTTCAGATGACATTAACACAACAGAGCAGTGATCTCCATCAGCCTGAACATCATTTTGCAGCGGTGAAGGTATTTTCATTCCTCCACGTGCATTCATATCATTTACAACACTTTGCATTTTTCAATCGTTACCCTAATTTGTTCAGACATTGTGCCTAAAAGTGAGACGATAAGTGAAGGGCTCCTTATAGTTTTCTCTTTTTGGGTGTGGGGGTTGGTAAATTCGTAGGGCAGGATGTTCCGTCTCCAACCTTAAAGGCACATCTCTGCTCTATGCAGGGAGGAGGATGAGGAGAGGGAGGAGGCTGCTCATCAAAGGACCCCTGAGACACTACAAGTTCATGAGACCCTGAAGCTCTCAGACCCCAACAGCGCCACACAGACAGACGGACCGAAGGGTACACAGACAAGAAGAAGCCTGAGGACAACACATTCACTGGAGTGGACATGACTTGGCGTGAGGTGAGTGTCTTCACTTGGTGCTGTCATTTCCTGATGGATCATTTTACAGAATTTTTTTTCCCTCCAGGAACACAATGGAGAGTTGAGTTTTGTGTTTACAAATATAAATCTTCATCATGAGTGCATGTGTTTTTAGTACATTAAACCTACCTGTAGCACACCTGTTTTATGTATATTTTTGTGTTTGTAGTGATCAAAACGCAATATGTCGTCAATATATAGGAATACTCTTTCAAAGAGGTTGCCGGGGGTATTCTAGAAGCTGACTTTTAGGGGTGCTCAGCCCTCCCAGTGCTGACAATAACTCTTGACTTGAGCAACATGCTTGCCAGTGGTGTCAGTGTATGTGTGTGGTGGTGGTGGTGGTGGTGGGGGGGGGTCTGGGGATCCTCCCCCAGAATTTTTTTAATAAAGTAGATGCCATTTCCTGCATTCTGGCACATTTTAATGGGTTATTAAACATCTAAGTTTACCTGTAGTACATAAGTAAACACTTGATTCAACAACTATTTCAGAGTTAATGGTACCACAAGAAGTAACCTGACCAACAGCTCTCCTTGTGTGAATAGAGCACGCTCCACTTCTCTCATGCATCCTAACACCCCGAATCCTATCTAACTAACTTTGTCCTTTCTCACCACAGTTTATGAAACATAGTAGCCTAAGCTATCTTTTACCATTTAATGTTTCAGGAGTGCTGCATTAAAATTTACGTGTGCTTGCACTCCTCCAAAAAGAGGCTAAAATCACCCCTGGCTGCAAAGCTGGGTAAAATATTAATAACAACAGAATGTTTTATTTGCAATTTTAGTCAACAGCTGAAGATAATTAAAAAGCAAACTGTCTAATAATGTGCTGAATTAATGCATTTAAAACTTTTTAGCTGCATTTAATGTTGAAAAACTTTAAAAAAGTGTAGATGGACATGTCTGAACTTCAGAGTCATGTTCTCTATGGATTCTTCCTCTGTGAAGCCGTGATGGCAGAATAAATATAAAATGTGGTTTTGTTATGCTGAAAAGTCCAAAGTTACCTTTACCTTTTGTCCATGCTGTTTTCCTGGTTGAAGCAATTTTATTTCAGCTTTTATGTAAATTTGTCCCTTTAAACAAGCCAAACAATGTACGTAATGTTAAATTATCAAAGATGCTGACTTTTGAAGAATGCACCAATAACGAAACACACTGAGCCCCTCTTTTTTACACTTAAACACACAGCAAAGTCACAATGTTTGTTTTCTTAATCTACAGGATGGTTTTCTTACATTTCATCAGCTCAGTTTAAAAGCATTCAATCAAAAGAATGGAAAAGTCCTATTTTGTTTTTATATGTGAATACGGCAAATATTCATTTATGTTCTCTTCTGTTGAATCAGTTGTCGTAGAAGTTTTTCTTCTTTTACATAAATTGTCTTTTAAAAAACTCAAGAACAGTTCCAGGGTACTTTTAGGACATACTTTTTTCATGTTTCTGCAGCATTTTCAAATGAATCGCTTAGTTGCAAATGAAAACATTCTGTTCTTAAAATGGATTCAAAATGTTGTTATTCAATCTAAGGGAGCCTTATTTGTTTTTCCGAGGAGCTTCGTAGTCGGCAGTTCTGGAGTGCCATGCTTGCTGAGCTGCTCGGCACCCTGCTGCTGGTGAGCGCTGTTCTGGGATCCTCTGTTCCGGGCCCAGAAGAGGCCCCTGGGGGACCCCTGTACCCAGCAGTAGCAGTGGGTGCGGTCATTGTCGCATTGGGTCACAGCTTTGGAGAAATAAGTGGAGCACAGGTAAATACTTTGAGTTTATTGTAGAATGTAAACATTTTTTTAATACAGTCAGTAACTGAGGGAGACCGTGACCAAACAGGAAGTGAAATGAATAAGAACTGCCTCTGATTCCACGTACTGTGTATTAGAAAAGTAAAAGAACATGACGTACCATTTTCCAGGTGTGTTTTTGTCTCTGACCAGGTGAACCCTGCTGTCACTCTGTCTCTGTTGGCCACTCGGAGGCTGGATGTTCTCCGGGCCCTTGTTTATGTCGCTGCTCAGTGTTTGGGGGCCTGTTTAGGAGCCTCGGCCCTTTACCTTGCCCTGCCTGTCAAAACCATCTCTGTCCACTTTGTGAACAGGGTCAGTTTCCAGAATGTCTCTGTGTGACTGCTGGATGTTTTGTCGCTGCTCATGTTGTGGTACTTTTGCATACTTTTACGTCTTCCTTCATCCAGGTGCCGGCAGAGCTGAATGCAGGGCAGGCTCTTGGCATTGAAGTCTTGTGCACCTTTCAGATGGTCTTCACCGTCTTCTCAGTGGAGGACCAGCGGCGGAGGGAGAGCCCAGAACCAGGAAATCTGGCCATTGGGTTGGCACACACTGCTGGAGTGCTAATAGGGGTGAGAGGAGCAGATTAAATATTTCCCCTAGAACAGGTTTGATGTTTGGACACTCACCACACTACAGCCATTTATTTATTTATTTGTTTGTTTGTTGTCTGCCACGGAAAGCCGTTTTAAAAATGTTTTAAAAATGTGTTTTTTAACATATTTTATAAACAACTAGACACATCTTACTGAAGCGTTCAGAAAGTAGATGCTGAATGTAAAAATACAACTCTGATTAACTTTAGAAAACTCAATTTAAAATGGCCACTATAACTAATTAACTTAGCAGACCTAAATAGGCTATAACTCAGTCAGTTCTACGGGTATTATTATCCGTGTACAGTATAATTATTGTTTTCATGTTTAGCTCCTTCTATACATTTTTTTTTTTTTTTTTTTTTTTTTGCATTCTAGCTACTTCTGCGCACTTTGAGCTGTTTTTAATTAAACATCTTGGACGTCTAAACATTCAATCTGGAGTACTGTGCTAAGCCTTTGTCTTTCTATTAAACCATTTTACTTTTTAAAAATATCTCATTGTTTAAAACAGAATTACTGTACATTGCTGTTTTTTTTAATTGCTTTGAAAACTTTCTCTTTGACAGCTGCTTCAGCGAACTGCATTATTTTTGTCTACTTATGCTAGCTTTTAGCTACATTACCTTTCTGCTTCTTTGGGCTTTTATGTACAGTTTTACTAATTGTCTCTACTGTTTTGCTGATTTTAGCTTTAGCTTCTGCTTTGCTAAATGTAAATGTTTTACTAGCTTAATCATTTGTTTAGCTGATTTAGCTTTTATTTAGCTAGTTTTAGCTTATTGCTAATTTTAGGTTTAGCATCTGTTTTACTATTTAAAGCTACTTTTTTGCTCATTTTAAATTTAGCATTCTTTTTGTTGACTTGAGTTAATGTTTTGCCAATTTTTGCTACTACAGTATTCTGTTTTGGGCTTTTACTGTCCTGCTGCTTTTATTTTTGCTATTCCTTTTGTCGCTTTTAGCTAGTTGCTATAAGCGACTACTATTCTACATTTTCCAGTTTATAGTTAATGTTTTACAAGTTTTAGCTTTAGCATTTGTTTTGCTAATTTTAGGTACTGTTTTAGCAATTTTAGCTTCTGTTTTGATGAGTTTAGCTTTAGCATTTGCTTTGCTAAATGTAGTTGTTTTACTACTTTTAGCTTAATCATTTGTTTAGCTGATTTAGCTTTTGTGTTGCAAATTTGAACTTTATATCATTTTGAGCATTTTAGCTCTAATTTTAGCTTTAAAGTCTGATTTGCCAATTTTAGGTACTGTTGTGCTCCTTTTTGAGCTACTGCTCTGCTATGTTTAGTTTTTAACTTTTATCTACTCTTTTTGCTACTTTTAACTGCTAGATACTGTTCTGCTGCTTTAAACTTTAAGCTAGTTTAGCTGCTTTTATCTTGTGTTCTGCTCATTTCAGCCTGTCTTCTATTCATTTTAGTTTTGTTCTGCTTGCTTTAACTTCACTCAGTTTTAGCTTTTTTGCAGATTTCAGCTGTCATTCAGCACTCAGTGATCCCACTGCAGCTTCTTCACCTGTGTAACTGCAGCAGCTGAAGGATTGTATAAAAACACAGGAATAAAGAAAACCAAGAGAACAAGAAAAAAGAGATTTGCATCTTTGCTGCAACTAAACCAGACAAACAGTACCAGAAAGTGTTTTTATGTAAAAAGAAAACTGGCAAATGATGAAACTTGTACCTTATTAAAACATGTGCAACAGCAAAGAAGAACAGAAAAGCTCTTTATTCAAACACATACAAGAACAGGCAGATACATTACAAAAAGGTTTTGAAACTAACCATTCTAATCAAGATTTTAATCATTAATTTAATATTACAGTATTTCTTCAATGTCATGTCTGTCTGTCAGGCTCGATTCTCTGGTGCCAGCATGAACCCGGCCCGCTCTCTGGGTCCAGCCATCGTCACTGGGTTCTGGGAAAACCACTGGGTGAGAAACACTTTCCCCACCGTTTGTTTTAGGCAAAGCTGCTGTTTTACAGCTGGTACACCCGATCCAATCAATCCCCTAAGGTTCCCTGAACGAGAGGTCTTAATATAATTTAGTGAACTACAAATATATTTACAAGTATTTTTGATTCTTTATATATCAGATGCAGATCAGATCTTCTTCCTTTTTGTTTTGAGTTGCTTTAAATCCAAATAATTAAAATTTACAGCTTTGTAAAAATAGAAAAATCAACCACAAAGAAAAATAATATAATAATAAACAAAAGTTTTTTGTAGATTTACTTTTCTTGTTGCTTCACATTCATATCGTAATCCTCTAAACTCTAAAACTGTACTACCTCTGTGAGTGTAACTCATACAGACTTGCAGCATCTATTGATTAAACTGGTAACAGTCGTCTTTAACCACCTACAGACACACATAATGTTTGTTTGCCGTTTGTTTGTCTTTGACCATCCAAATAATGTGACATCACCTTTCTCTGTTCCCCACCTGCAGGTGTACTGGATCGGGCCACTCCTCGGTGCCTTACTGGCTGGAGTCTCCCACGAGTTCTTCTTTGCACGCAGCGCCTCTCGCCACAAGCTGGTGGCCTGTTTGACCTGTAAGGACATCGACATCGTGGAGACAGCCAGCATAACCGGATCATCTCTGTCCACAGTCACGCAGAACGCCATGAGGGCCAAGCAGGCGAACAAACAGGAGGGCAACTGAGGATGGAACACAAATATGGAGGCATATCATCAGGCAAGATGGTGGGTGGAGATTTTTGTGGAAAGGCAAAGAACATGTAATATGTTACCTGTTGTAGTTAGACTTAGCCTCGAATATAATCCTGACTAATGACAAGCTAAGTCAGAGCAGGGCCAAGACCAATGTGGACTGTTGCTGTTCACACAAAAAATGTTGTACAAACATTGACATTCCCATCAGTTTCCAGTTATTTCCACAGAACTCACAGGTTATATAATATGTTTATAAAATAGTGTTTTGAGGAATCACTCAGTTTTTGAGACTGAAGTGGTTTAAGGTGAGGCCACACTTAGCTTAGCATTTAGCTTGTCAGTCTGGTTAAAAATCAAAATTTTTTGACTGAGGTCTTTCAAAGAGTTATCTACAACAGGTAAGATATTTGTTGTTCATAAACTTGCCACAGCACTTAATACTTATATGCCCAGGAAATAGACAGTGGCTGCCTCTTATCCAAGGAAGAGTAGAACAATGTCAATGAAAACATTTCCTGTGAAAATGCAGTGCGAGTGCTTATTGCTGAAGAACTTGCTGAAAAACAGTTGAAATTAGCTAAAAACATGCTGAAATATAGCTGAAATGGAAGAACAAACTTAAGTTTACAGAAGAAAGCAGAAAGAGTACAAATTTGCTGAATTTGGTTTAAATAGCAGAGATTAGCACAAAATTTAGTAAATTAGCTAAACAAAATGCTGAAATTAGCAAGAAAAAGCTGAAGAATACCTGAAATGGCAGAAAGAAGCTTAAATTACCAAAAGAAAGTGGAGAGAGCACAGCCGTGTCTAATTAGGCTTAAAGAAGCAGAAATGAGCATAAAAAAGCGGAAAATATCTGAAAAAGCAGTAAGTTGCAAAAAAAAAAAAAAAAAAAAAAAACCAGCTGATTAGAAGCTGAAAAGGCAGAAAGAAGCTTAAATTACAAGAAGGAAGTGGGGAGAGCACATTTTTCCTGAATTAGGCTGAAAAAAGTTAAAATGAGTGCAAAAAAATGTAGAATTAGCTGAAAATGCTAAACTATCATAAAAACAGTTAAATAGTACTTGAAATAGCAGAAATAGCTGAAACTTGCAGAAATAAGCTGAAAGGAGCTTAACAGGCTTTTTAACATTAGCAGAAATAAAGCCCCCAGTATCTGCGTACGTCCGTACGCGTGTCCGTACAATAAAAATTGAGCTTTGCGTGTACATACCCTGCGGGGGTACGCTTGTGCCTCTGCGTACGTAGCTCTGCGTATGGATGTTCACAGAGCTATACTGGCGGCTTTAATTTTATAGCAAAATTTAATCAAAAGATTTTATAGAAAACAATTTGAAAAGATGAAACCCTGACTTCCCTGGCCCCCGATACCCATTATCATATAAAGCTGCAGTATTGGGTGATTCAGTATTCTCTCATTTGCACATCATTATAATTTGTAAGGGCGGCTCATTGAATCCCTGCAGAACAACACCGACATGTTGCATCTCGTGTCTGTAAGGCTTTGAAATGCTAAAGAGCTTCTTCGCCTGCTCTGTGGGTTCAGTTATGCTCTCAATCAGTCCAGCACCACTCAATCAGTCCAGCACCACTCTAAAGCCCAGCTCCTCTCCGAGTCCTAAAACGGACCCTGACGCTTCCATGAAAAGAACACCTTTGGTCGGGCTATAGACATTTTGTTTCGCTCTATAACAAAATGATAAAAAACTTGAATCATTCTTGTTTGTTAGAAACGGCTCTGTCCTCATTGTGATTTCATGTAGCAAATAAAACTGACCCTTTAAAGTGGTTTTTTTTTTTTTATCTTTACTGTAAAATTGTATTTTTGTCTGGACTTGCAAAATAAAATTGTGTTTGAAAACGACCTGAACTGAATTAATGGAAGGAGCACCGTCTACTTCAACGGCTGCAGCTGTTAGCATTGTGTGTGTGTGTGTGTGTGTGTGTGTGTGTTCTTTCCAACATGTATAAAAGGGAGTTAAAACAACAAGCTAAGCATTCTGCATTCATCGTGTCCAACTGCACACACACACGCACACATGCACAGGTTTTTGTCCCCAATTGCCAAGTTGTCCCCAAATGACTAGTGTATGTGATTGTTCAAGTCCCCATATGGAACCTAAACACACACACACACACACACACACACACACACACACACACACACACACACACACACACACACACACACACA
>JARVLU010000103.1:10290068-10301545 GCA_031762415.1 Simpsonichthys santanae | reverse complement strand
AATCTTTTACAGCACCCCCCCCCCCCCCCCCCAACTTCATCTCCATCCTGTGTGTGCTCCTCTGTGTCGCACCTCCTGGTGTCACTTCTTCTACGTGGGCTCTGGTTCTCTTGTGTTTCTGACACAGTCGGTGCCAACACTGACAAACAGTACGTTTAATTAAAATGTTGAGTTTTTTTAATGCGTCTTTAGCAACTTTTAAAACAGTTCAATAGCTTTCTTTAGGTGAGTGTTTCGAGTATATAACATTTGTTAATGTCCAGGGAACACCGCTCTTGGAATAAACTTGTTAATCATTGGATCTTCTGTTAACTTTTGGAGTCAACCTGATTAAAGATGGATGCCACAGCTTAACAACCCAAGGAAGCACAGCTATTCCTGCAAAATTTGGTGTGGTAGTTGCCGAGAGTAACCCTCAACACTTACTGTTAGCAAATCTCACAGCAGTTTCCATTTAAAACCTTAGCATGCGGGGCAGATGTGTTCTTTTAGGGGAATAAAACCCCAAATGTAATTTTTAGCACAGCAGAAAATGAGCGTCGCTGAAATGAGCAGTTTTTGGAACGTGCTCGTGTTCTTAAAATAAAAATGAGCCTTTATCCCACATTGTAGGAGTTTGATTCCTATTTACAACTACTGTATTTTCTGCCGTACACGTAGAAGTTGCAGCAGTCCAAATATGTCTAATAAAGTAAAAAAATGCATAAATAGAAATATGTCACTTCCCCATACACGTTGCATCTATTATGCATCACCGATGACAACGCGGAAATGTGGGCTGGTGTTGTGCCGTAAATTGACTGGCTGCCAAATGGCAGCTGCGGGAGTGTGCACGGGAGGACATTAACAAGATTAACACGGAAAAACAATTTATTTGCAATTATAGTAAAGGTGTGTCTTATTATAACTTTTCCTTAATAAATGCACTTTGAAGGTCAGATCAGCTGCATTTCAAAAGCCAGAGGACTCGTGTATTTCTTCTAAATTTAACAAGATAAACACCTAAAAACTATTTGTTTGCTCGACTTTGTAGCAAAGATGTGTCTCAGTTGAACTTCTACTTAATAAATGCGCTTTAATTGTCAAATCAGCTTCATTTTGCCGAGGCTGCGCAGCAAAATGAAGTTAATTTGACGGTTGCTCCATGCAAGCTGGACGAAGGCAGGCTATGACAAAACGATTGTCATTAATAGCCACTTTTACCTATTACATGATACAACGGCATGCCATACTACTTGACTACCATCTATCCATCCATTATCTTTTACCCGCTTCTTCCATTTTGGGTCATGGGGGTCGCCGGTGCCCATGTCCAGCAATCAGTGTGCGAGGGGCGGGGCACACCCTGGACAGGTCTCCAGTCCATGTAGCAGCTGAAAATGGCAGTGATTAATATTTTCAGTCAGAATGAATGAAAACGGTCATATCTCAGCCACGTCGGCGTATAAGTCACAGAGCATGTAAATTATGGAAGAAGAAAAAGTGGCTTGTAGGCTGAAAAATACGGTAATGACACCCTGAGATGCTGTTGATTAAACGTGGCTCCCACCCGACAACTTTCTCATGTAAGCTCCTGTGGAAAAACTTGGGCTTTAAACGCCTCCATCGCTCACATTCTTCTGTAGTCTGTCATCGCCACATTATCGAAGTCTGTGATGGGTCACGTTATCGAGACGCGCAGTCTTGGGTCGTCGGCATCGTCGCAGGCAACGCTTTTTTATCGTTTTTGTCTGACGCTGAAATGAGTTTGTGCCATCAGTCAGATGTCAGAGAGTTTCTAGGAGGAGCTCGCAAAGAATGTTCTGATTTATCAAGAGCCATCGCCAAACGTGTTGCTAAATTTTGTGCAAATATCCGGAGGAGCTTATCAGATAAATACATTGTTCTCAGAGACATCGCAGATGGAATGTTGCACGACTGATCTGAAGGGTTACGGGGGTAAAGGTTGCTTCTTTTTTTAATTTAATTTTATTTTTTTCCCCCCTCTTGTTTTGGGGTGGTGGTGCAGAGGTTAAGAAGATGAGCTTGTGATCGGAAGATCCCCAGTACTGACATCAAAAATGTGGGTGGGATAAGTGAAGCAGTCACAGCTGTCTCCACCCTCATCTGCCCCACTCTGGGCCCTTGAGCAAGGCCCTTAACCCACACCATCTGCTCCCCCAGGAACTGTAGATATCAGCTCTCTGCTCCACACTGAGGGCTGTGGTAGCTCGGTGGTCTGTGGTTGTGTCAGGAAGGGCATCCGGCATAAAAAAAAACAATTGCCAAGTCTTTATGTGACTAGTTCGCTGTGGTGACCCCTGACGAAGGGAGAAGCTGAAAGAAGAAGAAGAAAAAAGTTCCTGGCAAGAACCAATGCAGACATGTTCCTGTTTTTAGTTTTCTACATCGCTTTACAACCTAGTTGTTTTTGTTTCGTTTTTTTAACATCATATTCTTCCATTTATATTTTTTCCCAATTTATATGCCTGCTTTTATGATTGTGTAATGCTGTCATCATTCTTTGTTAAAAACAGGTCTCTCTTGTATAAATAAAGTTTGGATTGAAATTAAAATGGGCAAATATGAGGAATTATTTAATACCAAAACATTTTGTTTTTCTTTCTTTCTTAAATCCTTCAATGTGAAGGTTATACGACACTGCTACGCTCTTAGTACTTGATGAAAATGTTTTTCTACGTTCCAGCATGACTTTCACAAACCATATCTGCATGCAGTGATGGGTACCACATCTATGCTGGGATGCTTTCAGGACCAAAACTCTTGGTCACCAAACCAGTTTGGTGCACACTGCACACAGGTCCAATGTCATGGATTCCCTGACCTGACCCGATATGCCACCACAACGATGATAAACCACTTCTGCTGATTTTGTATGTCGTGATGGGGTCATCCTCCCGTGTGAAGAGGACTTTGTTTCTGCCTGTGAACAAAATATCGCTTGAACCTTTCGTCTGATTTTAATGAAACTTTCAGATAACAATCTCTGGATGTATACAGTGTCTACAGCTGGTTTACTTTTGGAGTCAACCCAGTTCAAGATGACTAAATGACTAAGCAACCAGAACAAACACAAAAAACAGATATAATGCCGTCAATTCTTTGAATACTGAGCTAAAAGTATTTGTGGTGGCAGCTGAGAGTCATCCCTAACACATAATACGAGCGCAAAAAGACTGCGTTTGAGCTTGAGTTGTCAAGTGACACAATTGTTTTTAAGGTTTGACAAAAAAAAAAAAAAAGGTTAAAACTGTTTTCAACAAGATAGTTTTAGTTCAAGTTCAAGTTTCTTTATTGTCATTCGCATCACATGTGGTACATGAGGCGGAACAAAATTGTGTACTCAGGGTCCCAGCTACATCCAAAAATTGCAAAAATATAAAGTTTAAAAAGAAACAGTATACAAGGATCTAAAATATATGCTAAACGAATGCTAAAAGATTGAAGATATATGCTAAACACTATTAATGTAAAATAATATGGTATATTAAACAGCCGCCTGAACATAAGTCTGTGGTGAGTAGATGGGTATGAATGAATAAAGCAGCATGAGATAATCAGCAGCACAGATGTCACATATACAGTAGTCCCTCATTTATTGCAGGGGATCTGTACCCTGATTCCCCATGATAAGTGAAAAACCACGAAGTAGGAATAATAGTACAAGTAGTAAGTAGTAGCTTATTTTAGTATATTTATTAATTATTTATTTAGGCTTTATATTACAAATCCTTCCCACACTCTTGCAATATTCTAAACAATGTTTCTAAACTCTAAACGCTCTTAAAAAAAAAAAAAAAAAAGCACATAATGTCATGATTTCAGTTCCCTGCCTCCGCTGCTCTCAGCCTCCTGCAAGCGCTCTTGGCCACGCCCACTTCTCCGCTCTGCACTGAGAACAGCTGATCAGCTGCAGCAGGAAGTTTATCCTGCAGTATGGGCTGCACAAAGCCACAGAAGGTGCTAAATAATTTTAAACAATTTATTTTGAATAAAACGTCCATGCCAATCATGCGGCTCATCCATCAATCAGCCAATTGTGTGTCATGTCCGATCTTATTTTGAGAAACTGCGAAGTAGCGAGTCCATGATAAACAAACTGCGAAGTAGTGAGGGGCTACTGTAGTTCATAGCTCTGGCAATGAGCACTTCTTCAGAGAATACTAGATTTATAGATGCCACTCAGATAACGTTTGCTTTTTATCTTCTAAACCCGAAGTTTAAATTATTTTTTACTTAGACATGTGGCTCATTCTCAAAAGTTACTTCAAACCATTCTGGTTTAGCACCAGGCATTTTTGTTCAAGTTTAATTCTAAAACTGCGTCTTTATGCACCTTGATAACCTGAACACGATGAACCGCACATCACCTGAGAGTTAAACCAACAAAACTCACTGCAAGCAGAATGAAAACTGATGCACAGCAGCTACAAAGCCAAAGCACAAATGTGGTTTGGGAAGACAGCAAACAGCGGAGAGACAACAAAACTCCCACAGCCAAGTGAGTCACATGGAGTGGGGGAGGGGGGGGAATGCAACAAACAAGAACATGTAGCTAAAAGTTACCGGGGGCAGACGATGAACGAGCAGGAAAAAATGAGCAGCGAACACCTTGATTCTCAGTCTGTGGTGTGCTTCATCTTCAACAGAGGGAGGATGTTCCCTGTCCAAACAGTCATTAACATCTGGGGAATCCCCACACTGAAGTCAGTAAAACGTTAAAGCTTCAGTCAGCGTTCAGCTGAGAGACGCGTCAGAACGTCTTCTAAAATTAGAAGGTGAAAAAAATCTGACTGCAGCGTCTCTCACTGATCAAAGGTGCACGTGTGAACGTGTCTGAACAGCTCTTCTTCTGCAGGTGATGCAGCTGAAGGCAGGAGGGTCTGGGCAAGTTGATGGGGACAAAACTGACAAATTAAAGCAACAAGCATGCGCAGGATGAGTGGTGTCACCTCTCAGCCTGCAGTTAGTTTAAAGCTCTGCTGGCCCAACTGAGGCACACGGCTCTGACCTGGTCGTGTCAACTCACACCATGATGCTCCTGCAGCTGCGCCAGACAAAACATGACGAATCACCATAGTTAAATAAAAGAAAGCTCCTTATTATTACTAAGGTTGTTTTCACACCTGATAGTCCTGCAGACTCGGTTTGATTGGGGACCAATATTCATAACAGTTGTTTATATTTTCAGCTGGTGCAGTTCACATTCACACTGCACTGAGTCAATCGAGCCAACCTGTTCCCCCCATCGCCTGTGGTGGCGCTGCACCAGGAACTACAGAAGGAAACGACACAAAAACTTCTGAAGAAGACACTTATTATTATTATTATTCTGGCAATCAAAACAAAAACGGAATGTCGTCAAATTTTAAGCAGTTTTAGGATTTCTGTTTTGTCATGTTTCAACAATGGACTCAGCATGAGCGGAAGATGAGGAGAAGACCATGGAGAATGTTGTTTTTCACACAAGGCGGCTGACGGCTCCGTATGAGGTAAGAGAAATGTGAGTTTGTTTGCCCTGCGCTGTAGTCCACTTCCTGCTTTTGGACCGGTCTCCGGTCTGCTTGCACTCACACTGCATTCGAACCACGCCAGAGTCCACTTCAACCGAACCAAGACCTAGGTTTTTAGGCGGACCAGAGTTCGCTTTTTTGGTCCATATCAGAGTTCGATTTGCATTCACACCTCCCCAAACGAACCGGACTTTCTAGGCAAACGGACTGGAGTTTGATTAAAGTGGACTAAACAGGGATGGTGTGAATGCACCCTAATTCTGGCTCTCATTCAGTGTTATAGCATTAGTTCAAATCTTTTGAAGTAGAGCTCTGTGCAAATGTCATGAACAAAAGACATCTCATCTGTTGCAAATAGGTCATTGAACAAGTTCAGTTTAGAGAAATGGTTTAATTGAGACTGGCTTAACAAGCTAGCATCCAGCCTGAGTGGAGCCAATATCCCAATGGTTTGCTGCCATCATTCATTCAACCTTTATTTAGACAGGTTAATCCCATTGATTCTTGGGGACTCATTTACAAGAAAGACTTGAGCAACTCCAGTCTTAAAGGTTGTACATTAATATCACTGAGCCACGAGGATGCGTTGTAGCTTTGGTCCATTCAGAAATTGCACCAAGACGGCCAGGAGGCATCCAAGCATCAGATCAAAGTGCTTTGTGAACATGTCTAGTAAACATTTCCAGGAGGGAAGCACAGACTTCTACCTCTCTGGTGTTTCCAGATGATTTCTAATCCCTCCATCAGGTTCTGGACCTGCACCCAGCATTTCTTTCCAATGGTGTGAGCAAGGACTAGCAACTAACTCGTCAGTCTGGTCAAGGGTAAAATATTTCTCTAAAACCAAGGTTGTCTGGAGAGCCATCTACAGCAGGTAAGATAAAAATTGTTCATAACAGATTTAGCTTTTTTAATTGTTCATAACATTTCACCAGAACACAATTTCAAAAGATCTGAACAACTCCTTAAAGTTAGTTTAGCTGATTGTCCTTTTCCCATTTATAAAGATCCACTGTAACTAGGCCTGTCACGATAAACAATAAATCAATTAATTGCATGAAAAATTAAAATTATTCACCTCATTTTCATTTATCAGCTTTATCGTTTCTTTGTATCTTTCTCTTTCTACTGGGCAATAGGCTCAACTCTAGTGCTCTTCACTGACTCCTCCCTTTCTCTTTTCTCTTTAAAATTTGTTTTAACGATCCTAAATCATGTTTTTGGATCATTAAAAGCAGCTAAACTGAGGAGCTAAGCTACGAGCTTAGCTAAAAAGCCAACCTCAGGAAAAAAACCTCTGTCTTGTTGAAGCTCCATAATTCACGGTTGAAATACGTGCCTTCGTCTAAAAAGTTGTTTTTCTCTGCAAAAAGAAGCTGAGAACTTGTTTTCTAATTTTTTACTAAAAACTTTGTGTGAAAAATGCTATGCTAAAGAGCTCAAAACACACCGAGCGTCTGCCATTTTGAGAACAAAAAAAAAAAAAAGAAGGAGAGACAGTCCATGTCACGTCAAGGACACGCTGTTCGCTCCCTCACTATCCATCCTTCGGTTCAAACAGTCTTATACTACCATCTGGTGGTCAAAAAATGTACTTCACACAAAAATTAATCAACATTTCTTCTTCAGTTTGACAATAATCACTAATTATTGTCAAATTTCAATCAATATTATCGTTTATTGCGATAATTTCCGAGACAGTTAATCGCCCAGCAAAATTTGTTATTGTGACAGGCCTAACCGTAGTGTTTTCTTTAAATGTTAATGATTCACAGTTTTTAGTAAAGTTCAAACAAAAACGTGTGAAAATGTTGGGAAAACGAGGTCTAATTGTTCAGTTTCATGCTGCAGGAAGTCTGGAGTGAATTTACTTCTTAGAGTTCAAAGGTCTTGTGTGAACATGGCTTTAGTCAAGTCTTCAATCAACTAGTAGTTAAAGGTGTAGTGGGTGAGTGATTAACTATATTACCCAGAATTCTTTGCTGCAGTGATTACAAAATTAAAGCAAGTTAGAACTACTGTCAATAAAAGTTAGAAAAATAAAGATCAGCCGTCCCCATAAAGGCAAATATGTGATGTTTCTACTAAACTTTTTATTTTTTTTTTAATAAGAATTGTTTTAAAACATTTTTGGCATTTAGGATTAAAAGGAGGAGTTTGATCCTGAATAAATTTACGTTATGAATAAATTTACGTTATTACATTAACTCGCTGTGGAAGGACCTCGACTTTTCTCATCCTCTGTCAAATGTTTCTCCTGTTTTCAAGACCACCTTTCTCACTGCCACAAACAGATGCCCTCCTCCCCCACTCGCCTCCCCCCCCGCTAACTGACTTTACTCCCCACACAATCACTCCTGCTGTCAGTGCAACGGCAGCATGTCTGCAGAGCCATTTGTGTGAGAGGACACAGAACTGAAAGAGAAAGTGTGGTTGGGTAAACCTGGACACATTTATGTCTCGGTGTGTGTTGTTGTTGTCACCTGCAGACATTGGGAGGGTGTGTGTGTGTGGGGGGGGGGGGTTTAAGATTAATGCCTTCTTTCAGCTCCTGTGGCAGGTAGAGCGCAAGGCATAATTTGACTTCCCCTCTTGTCTCTTCGCCGTCGTCCTGCTCCTCATTTTCTCAACTGTCTAAAAAACACACCTCTCTTTGTTTTCCCCCTCTCACCAACTTCTCCACTCTTTTTTCTCCCCGCACAAACTATTTCACCTTCCACGAATCAAACCACAGACAAATGCTAAAAAAAACCCAAACAAATAAAATAAATAAACACCTCTGTAAAATATTTGCCTCAGAAAAACACACAGCGCCATTCAGCGCTCAGGTCAGGAGGATGTTGCAAGACTGTGGCAACAACAAGAAACTGAGTCTGACAAACCCAAACCCAGCAGGCTGTTACCATGACAACCATACAGGATGTTAGCCCACCTTGTGACGGCGCCAAGATGACAGACGGTCAGATGCCCCCTCCTCTCCTGTCGCTCACTAGGGGTGTGGTCCTATGTGGGCTGATCGATCGTCTGTGGATGAAAACAAACAGAAGAAACATTCAGAAAAAGTTTTGATTGGGGTCAAAGTAACGACTCAGTGAGCAGCCTGAAGACAGGCGTGTGCAAAGGAAGCGGCACCGGCGGCAAAATGCGAAGTAGGAACTGTGAGCGAGGCCTTTGTCTTCATTGTGTTGGCACGAGAGCACAGCACCAAGGCCTTATTTTCATTTGCGCTGACGCTCAGTCCTCCAACACAACCAGACAAAACACACACAGACACACACGTCACTTAAAAACGTGACGCTCGGACCGTTTTACAGGAAGCTGAACGTCTGAAACCTGAAAGTGGCGCTAACGTGCGATCCTGAGTTCAGCCGGTGGCACAGACTACAGCCGACAGTCCTTCCACATCGTTCTTCTGACTTCAGCTCTCCAGATGTAAACAAGCCGATTTAAAACTTCAATAGTTTATTGGCAAACATTTCCCGTGCTCGATGAACTCGGTGCAGGAGAAAACAAACCATTTAGGCTAAATCATGGCACTAATCCCAACAGCACAAAACAGGTTCATTTGTGTCCATTTAGATCCTGATAAGAAACTGTGTGTGTGTGTGTGTGTGTGCGTGCGTGCGTGTGTGCAGGCTGAGTTGTAGTAGCTCGTTTTATCAAAACAATCAGAAGGGAGTAACCTTCCACAGCTAAGGGACCCTCTCAAATGCCATAATATCCATCCATCCATCCATCCATCCATCCATCCACTTATTACTGTTTTTCTTTTACATTTTGTTGTTGGATGTATTCATTCAACCTTTATTTAGACAGATTAATCCCATTGAGCCTTGGGGACTCATTTACAAGAGAGACCAGAAAATGTAACTGTTCCACAATTTTGTTCCACCATATGTATCACATGTGGTATGTATGACAAATAAAGAAACTTTGACTTTATGGGTTGTGGGGGTCACTGGTGCCCATGTCCAGCTATAACTGCGCAAGAGGAGGGGGACACCCTGGACAGATCTCCAGTCCATCACAGGGCCACATAGAGACAAACGAGACAACCACTCACTCTCTCACACACACCTATAGAGACAATTTAGAGTTACCATCAGTCTAACTAAGACTAAATTAATTTTACAGATTTAGAACAAAAGTTTGGTGTGGTAGCAGCTGACAGTCATTCCCATCACATACTTTAAGCAGTAAGAGGCGTATAATCTGTTTTAAATACTTTGTCATTAACTATTGGAGCGGACTGTGTCTGTCAGCAAAATATTTCATGAACCACTGGATGGATTTTATTTAAATTCTCAGAAAGTAAACGTGCGTGCATATACAGTACATCTGATTATTTTCTGGAGTCAACCCAAATCAAAATGGCTGCTACAACTAACTGACCTTAGGAAACACAAACATGGCTTTAACTTAGTCCATTTTACAGATGGGCTAATTTTTAGCTTTTTAAAGGCTGAACGTCTTTGCCATCAAAGTTCAGTCAGGTCCTCTGGATGGTTTCTTTGTGTAGAAACGTTTCATCTCTCATCCAAGAGACTTCTTCAGTCCCAGGAGCCACAACAAACTCAGTCTTGTAAGTAGCACAGTGGGTCAACCTCTATGTGAGTGGTTTTGATATTAACAGTGTCAACTGTGTCTGTAAGGCAAAATATCTCACAAATCACTGGACAGAATTCAGTGAGAATCTAAAAAAAAAAATCACTGAATGAACATTTACAATGCGTTAACATTTACAACCATCCCAGTTGAAGATGGCTGAAAGCTGTTCAACCTTTGCCAAACCAAAAGTGGCTGTAACTCATTGAATTGTACAGATTAAAACTTTGGTGTGAAATTAGCTGAGTCATCCTCAAAACTTACTCTTACTGCTAAAACATCTCACGAGGCTACACATTATTGTCATGTACAAGGTTTGACCAAATTAGCTATACTGTATTCCATCGCTACTTCGCAGCTCAACTTTTGTGGACTCACTCTTTCACAGTTTTTCAACGATTGGCAACTTTCATATTACTCATGTGATTGAAATGGTATGATATAAAGTTAACGAAAAAGAAAACTTTGGACAGGTGCTGCCATTTTGTAGTTTTCTTTCAATAAGCTCATACTGCAAGGGAAGTAAAAAAAAGAAGAAAAAAAAAACTACACTACCCAGAAGCCAACAGTGCACTGTCCAGAAGCGTTGTTTTGGCCGCTGTTTTCTTGTACTGTAATTTTCTTTCAATAAGCCTACACTCTATCGCCAGTCAAAAGAACTACGTTACCCAGAAGCCAACAGCCGCTGCTTTCTGTTGAAATGGAGGGAAAGTTTTTTGCAAATCTACGCCGTGTATTAAACTCACAGAACTGGCAGGAAAGTCACAAATAATCCTGAAGCTGAACTCATCCATCAAGTTGTAGCTTCACTGGTGAGTACCTGAGCTGCAGTTGATCCGGACCCATGTGACCTGGATCCTGGGAGCTGCAGTGGACAGACCGCAGCAGGGTTTGGCCTGGTTCTGGTTGTGTGGTACTGATCTGGAATAGGCTGAGGTGGTGGACTAAACCCTGGGCAGCCTTGTGCATGAAGTGTCCTTCCTGGAGCGGCAGCACACACATATCAATCAGGACGGGGCGGTGGGCTTCATCATGCTGCAGGGTAGTCGTACCGGAACCAAGCTTCTGCAGAGCGGGTCAGTACTGTACTCATATAAAAGTTTGCAGTAGCTACTGTACAGTACATATACGTATGTTGTTCAAATTACGTAGGTTTAGGAGTTTAGAACATTGCAAGAGCGTGGGAAGGATTTGTAAAGCCTTAAAATATATAAATACTAAAAATAAGTACAGGTAGTCCCCGGTTTACGGCCGAGATCCGTTCTAACGGCTCGGCCGTAAACGATTCAGCCTTAAACCGAAACTGCTCCCCCTGGCAGCCGTAAACGCGGATTTTCGGCCGTAAAATGAAACCGAAAC
>JARVLU010000103.1:10245490-10257835 GCA_031762415.1 Simpsonichthys santanae | reverse complement strand
ATGACGTCACTGGGGGCGGCGCCGTAAGTCCGAAATGCCGTAAGTCGATGGCGCCGTAAGTCGGGGACTGCCTGTATATGCTGAACACTAATAATGTAAAAATAATGCTATATTAAACAGCAGCCTGAACCTGAGTCTGTGGTGAGCAGATGGATATGAATACAGCAGCATGAGATAGTCAAAACTTTGTTCTTTTGCAATAATAAAGGTTTATTTTCTTGTTTTATAGTTGCATTTATTGATTTTCATGAAATAGGAGCTTGGTTTCCTGGTCAGTCTCCACTTCTTTACATCCCTGCGATGCTGAGTCGTCTCAGGGAGGTTTTGTGTCGTCCCAGCTGTCCGTCAATGTGTTGTCGTTCACAGGGTCTGAAACCGAGCCGTCCTGCAGGGGTTCCATGTGTTTCAGATTAAAACTTGATGATATTGTGAAAAAAGCTTTAGATTTCAGTGAGCTCTCCCAAGTTTTTGCAGATTTTGTTCTGATGAAGCACACTTTGGCGACTCCGGAGCTGGAAAGCTTTGTCACACTCTCTCCACAGAAGTCGCACCCGCCTGTCTGCCAACACAAATGTGTGGAGTGTAGATTTTCAGTGTTGGGACCCCCAGCTCGTTCCCTCTCGTGTTCACAGAGACACTTGGAGTACGACATCATTCAGCTTGATCGGGTTAACGCTCTTTAACTTGTAATTGTTTTGTGACTCGGCTTTACTTTAATTATGTAATGTGTAGAAAGTGTTCCAGGAAACGGCTTCAGAAAGTGCTCTCAAACATTTGTTATTAAAAGAAACCTGTGCTGTGATACCAAAGAAGTTTATTATATTATATTTAACAATATGTGTGCCTAAATGATTGGAATTACAGAAACAAATGTCCAAACATGTCTTACTATAAAGGGTTTCAGAGCAAAGTACCTATTTTTTTTGTTGCTCTTTTTAGATTTTGTTTTGGTGCATTCCATTTTCTCCAACTTATACTTGTTTCCTAAATACACATACACAAGAAACTCGTAATTTTATCTACAAACTCCCAAGACCTCAGCTGCTAATGGAGTCTACAATAAACTTCCTCAGTTAAATGACTGGTTTATTGTCTGCTGCTGGAGTGAATTTCTGTGTAAATTACATTTATGTCTGCACTAAGTGAAATGTTAAACTAATATTGTGTCCCTTTTTGTTTATTGTAAAGGGCACATAAGGAACTTGTTTAATGACGCAGTATAATGCAAAAATAAAACCTCAGTTTACTTCTTACTAATAAAATGTGATACGGAGCTGTGTGTATCAGGCTGGCTATTACAGAACAGAAAGTCTGGGGAAGGTTTGATGTGGCTCGACGGTGCACGTGGAAGAAGGACCCACATATAGGAGGCAACAGGCAGGCTTCAAGAAACGTAGAGTGACTTAGACCAACTCAGACGTGCTTTTTAAAGTGCCTGTGCACGTGCATTTCCTACAAATACAAAAAGTGGAAGAAAACATCTTATTTTTCTAATGAATTTGACATAATACAGTATGCAGGGCGGCACTGTGGATCAGTTACTAGAGCTGCTGTCATTCAACGAAAAGGTTGCTAGATGAAATCCTGGCCGGGGGCCTTTCTGGGTGGAGTTCGCATGTTCTCTCTGTGCATGCGTGAGTTTTTTTTCTCACAGACCAAAAACATGTATGTTAGACTGATTGGTAACTCTAAATTGTCTCTAGGTGTGAGTGAGAGAGTGAATGGTTGTTTGTCTCTATGTGTCCCTGTGATGGACTGGAGACCTGTCCAGGGTCTTGCGCAGTGATAACTGGATATGGACACCAGTGACCATGTGACCCGAAAAGGAAAAAGCAGGTAAAGATGGATGGGTGGATGGACTTAATACACATAATATTATCCATTTTATCCCATAGCATACTTTCTTTTGAATTTGGTGCAGACAAAGTGAAACAGGAAGTGACATCGAAGGGGAACTATATCAATGGGAACTCCCTGGTGTTTGTTTATGGAAACAATATTATTTTAACTGTATGGTAAATGGGCTGTACTTATATAGTGCCTGTCTATTTATTCAAGATACTGAAAGCTCTTTACAACACAATCCGTGCCCTCATTTACCTGCACACACACATTCATACAGCACTCTGTACATATCTAACCTAAATCTGTAGAGAGTAATCAGTGGTTTAGATCACATACATGGATGGGACACACGTCGAAGGCAATGAGGGGTTCAAAGTCTTGCCCAGGGAACACTTCAACATGTGACTGCTGGTAAAATCAAACCCCCAACTCTCCCATAGGAGGACGACTGCTCTAACCACTCAGCCACAGCTGCCCAAGAGCAGCCCACATCTGTATGAGCAAATGTTTCGTGACAGTTTACTTAAATATTCACAAACGTTTGACCTGCATTGAAAATGTGCTTACTACCACTTCATACGTTTTCAGTTGACACTATGAAAGTACAAAGTGCTAAAACCCTCCTTAATACACAGAAATATGACTCCAGTTGGTTTCCACAATGTTTTTTCATGAGTTTGAGCCTTTATGGTTCGAAGCTGAATGATGAAACTGGACCTACTTTTAACCACATACTGTAATGTAACACGCCTCAAAAATGCCTGAAACAACCTCAGACCAATGTGAGCTGTTAAGTTTCCTCTAACTTGCCACATGTAGATATAAAAATAGAGACAAAGAGGAAGGCCAAGAGGAGACATGGCTGCAGTTAGAGAAGACATGGAGGTAGTTGGAGTGAGGACAGAGGATGCAGAGGACAGAGTGAGATGGAGGAGGATGACTCATGGAGACCCCTGAAGAGGGAAAAGCTGAAAGAAGAAGTCCTGTAACTGTAAACACATGTCAGTGACTGCACACTTGAGAGGCACACAGACAGATTAGGTGCATATAATGCTGTGAATTGTCTAAAGGGAACTTCCATTCTCTTTCAGAAGAAAACAATGTCGGATCAGCCAATAAATTCAGAACAACTCGTGTTGATTCCTCAGGTTGATACGGTGCAGCCAATGACACATGCCCATAAATCACTGCATACATTTGTGTGTAATAGTGGACCGATGGCAGCTGTAGCCCAGCTGGAGGACATCAACAATAAAAGAATTGGGAAAGCGCAGTGGTGGAGAAAGTACTCAAACACGATACTTAAGTAAAAGTACAAATAACCAGACAAAAACGTACTCTAGTAAAAGTAGAAGTACTGCATTAACGTTTTTACTTAAGTAAAAGTAAATAAGTACTTGCTTTTAAAAATACTTAAAGTATTAAGTACTTGTTGAATGTACATTATTACCTAATGCAATGGTCTACAATATCATTGTGAGCCTACCATATGTTTTGGTATAAAACTTGCAATAGGAATAAAAAAAAGCATAGGGCATCTTTTTGCCATTGTTTATTTTAAAAACTGCTAAACCACAAAATATGGTAATCTCAAGACAATCCCACCATTAGGTCAATCGATATACAAATCAAGTACAGTATTAGGCTTATTTCTTGTAGTGCAAAACCGTGCAAAAGATATCAAAAGTAGTTTTAATCATATGTTTTAAACAAAATAATATGTTGTTAACTTAACAGTTTCCAGTATTCTCACTTAATAAATGAACAGCAACAGAGCAGCATATTACACTGAAACACTTAACACTCCAACCCTCTAGTGGGCGTCTCCTTCCGCTTTAAGGAGACCTGACACAAAATGGCGACCAGTTTCCTCCGTGGCTTTGACCAGAGGGTCTCGCAGTAAAATCACACAACACAGAGTTTTTTGTTTGTTTGTTTTTGTATTTTTAGCTCAAATGCACTCTCTAAAGCTGATCAACAAACTTTCGACAAAAAAAAAAAAAAAATTTAAATAAATAAAACTTTTGACAGAACACAGCGTTTTGCACATGCGTCCAAATGCAATTACGGCAAGCCGGCCATAGTTAGCTTGTAGCTTCGCTACTTAGCTGTCGAAAAGACTTTAACAGAACTTATGTACAGCTGCTTTCAACTAAAAAAAAAGTAACGATTAAATCTGACAACTCTGATTTTACATCAGACACAGCATTACTGCAGTAAGCCGGTAGAAGACAGATTTCTATTGTAGGCGAAATGTCTATTTCTACCGTGTACCGTTTATATCGTGCATTCCTAGTGCCAAGTAATGAGTGACTGGTCAGAACTTTGGTAAATGGACTGTACTTATAATGCACCTTTCTATCTTATCAAGACACTCAAAGTGCTTTACACTACAATCTGTGACTTCATTTATCCATTCATACAGCACTCTACTACGTCTTTACAAAGATTAATAAGAGCTTTATCACATTCATACACCGATGAGACACACACTGGAAGCAATAAGGGGTTCAGTGTCTTGCCCAGGGACACTTCAGCAAGACTGCTGGTGGAATCGAACCCCCAACTCTCCCATTGGAGGACGACTGCTCTAACCACTCAGCCATGACATATTTACACAGAAAAGCAACTGACGTACATTGCTCTCATTTCACTTCAACTGCACTGCTGAGGAGCAGTTGGCCGAGGCCGTTAGAAAATACAGCCATCTTTACAAATGTACAACAAAACTTACAGCCAAATAAATCTTGTCAAGTCAAAGAACTTGTGGAAGGAGATACCATAGGTTTTGTTCATGGAGAAGACAGAGCTGAGACACTGTGGCTGTGCTGTCCGGAAAAGAACACTCCTCGGCCAGACAGCATAAGGACACGTTACAGCACCAACGTGGTTGTGTCTTCATGACCAGTTTTGTCCTTGGTTAACAAGAGAAATACCAGATTTTCTTCCTCCAACTCTTCCATCATTAACAGAAAATAAACATTCACTTTGCCAACCGTGCTGTTGCTGTGTGTGTTCTGTTTGCTCATGACGTACTGCATGGGCCAGGAGTTTTCCAACAAATTCTCTTTAGAGTATAAAATGTCCATGTGGAAAAGTGCCTCTCAAAACAACATCAATGACAACAGATGTCCTCCATCCTGACAGATGACAAATCTGTTTTTAGCATGTTTAAAATATAAGCAATTCACGCAAGAAAATTGATAAACCCTGTAAGTGTTTCTTTTGACATGTTTTGGAGACTCAGTTGCGAACGCTGTTCACAAACTAGTCTCTTAACAGTCGCAGCACAGTTGGAAACTGGATAAAGGGCAAGCTGGCACTGCGGCACAAGGCTGTGATGTAATGTTGACATTTGGTGTGTGCAACCAGCTAGCTACAGGATTTAAAAGTGTAAACTATCAGAGAATCATTGTGCGTTTATGCACAGCAGCTTAACTTGAAGCGCCACATTCAAGGATTTGAGGATCCAAGGTTCTTTATTGTCATTCGCATCACATGTGGTACATGAGGTGGAATAAAACTGTGTACGCAGGGTCCCAGTTACATCCAACAACAGCAAAAATACTGCATAGTGTAAAAAGAAACAGTAAGAATCTAAGATATAAACTAAGATATGTACTAAACGAATGCCAAATGGTACAGTAAAAGTTCTAAGATATACGTCAGTCACTAATAGCGCAAAACAATACACCAAACAGCAGCAGCACGATTCTCATAGGTTCTGTTTGGCTATAATTCACACTCTTAATGTGAGCACTAACATAAACTAAACTAACATAAACCAGGATTTATTCAAAGCATGTAACAAAAATACAGAAACAAGGCGTCAAAAGTGAAAATAAATAAATAAATCTACAGCAGCATGGTCTTATTGACAGAGTGGTTCTGATGACAGTGACATGGTCCAGTTAGCAGCAGCATGATGCTGTTAGCAGTGTGGTCTTGTTAGCAGCGTTAGCAGCAGGTCTTGTTAGCAGGTCCCTTCAGCAGCATGCCGATAATAAGGACCGCAGCAGTTGCCTCCCAGACTGCCCTCCAGAACCGGGTCCAGCAGACAGAGAACATCCAATGTTCCCATCCAGAACCAAGCGGGTCCGCAGAGTTTGGTCCCATCGGGCAGACAGAGGATCTTGGTAGTAGCGTTACCAGGTCTTGTTAGCAGGTCCCGTCAGCAGTATGATGATAATAAGGACCGCAGCAGCTGCCCTCCCAGACTGCCCTCCAGATCCAGGTACGGCAGACGGAGAACATCCAAGGTTTCCCTGCGGAACCGAGCGGGTCCGTAAAGTTCGGTCCGTGCAGGCAGATGGAGGATCATGGAGACAGCCGCCATGACAGGCCTGAGCCTGAGGCTGGAAGAACTGAACCACGATGGCAAGGCAGCGACACAGAAAACTCCACAAGTGTGTCGCGGTCATATCCGTACCGTGGATGTACATTGTAGGTGCAAAAAAAAAGCTAAAACAAAAACAACAGGAACAAAAAAAAGGAGCCTGTGAATCTGAGGCTCGGCTGAGCGCAGCCATCTTGGCCATACACATCAGAACCAAGAGAAGCTCGGTAACAACAGCACGTCAGAAATATCCAATGCACAGGAGCTGAATAGGTTCATGTCACCAAGTTATACACGTAACTTTAAAAAAATGTTAGATCCAGAGAGCAGAAATCAGTTATTCTGATTGGTTCAAGTGTTAACAGTTGAAGGTGGCTAAACAAGGGGGTCGTCTCTGCAGCCATTTCACAGAACCAGTGAGGATGAAGCTAAAACTCATGAGCAAAACCTCTTTGCAGCTTTAGTAAGACAATGACCTAACACCTAGTTTTATTTTTATGATCACATCTGTGTTTTCTAAACAAAACAAGCTGTTCTCTGCTCTGTTAATGTAAAACCAGTCTGTAATGTGCAGCAGAGTGAGACTGAAGGTCAGGAGTGAGACGCCTGAAAGACCAGCAACCACTGGGATGTTCCACCATAAACTGTTCTGAGGATAAATGGAATATAAACTGGGTCTGGTTTTGAAGAGATTTACTGGAGATTAAAAATGCATTTATAATCAAGTAAAAAGTTAGAAAGTTACTTATAAGTACAATATTACAATTTTTGCCAAATTCCATCAAGTAGTTTTGTAAATTACACATTTTCTCAACATCCTGCAAAAAAATAAATAAATCCTGCAACACTTTCTGCAGCTCTGCTTTTTACCCTGTAAGCACGAGCACATCTGTGCGTCAGCAGTGGCACTTAGCAGCAAACATCTGTATTTAAGTCCCACAGAAGTCCCGGCGTTCACATGCAGTTCATCTGTAACGCTCGCACACGAGCTTCTGGAGAACAATGTGAGCAGCAGCGAATCTGGCTGATGCCGGCAAACATGCAGCAGGGCCCCCCCCCCCCCGCCCACCGAGAGATGCAGATCCCCTGAGAGGAGAGAGAAAAGGTGGATGGAGCCCCAGGTTGCCTCGCAGCAATGCACCATGAGAGGAAGACGGAGACGATCGCTGCTGCTCACGTCTTCTCCATCCCTCCATCTCTTTCTGACCTGGAGTCTTTCACCAGCTGGTAAAAGAAGTGGAAAACCCTGAAGCTGCTTTTGTTTTTGTTATAAAACTGGTGTGTGTGTGTGTGTGTGTGTGTCAGCAGGGCAGATGGAGAAAGGGCCGAGTCTGTTCGCCGACCCCACCGTCAGTGAAGTGCTTTGGACTGGTCACTTTGAAGTGATTCCTCTGTTTCTCCCTCTCCTTGCACATCATACGTGCGCTCGGTTCAGAGCTGGATGAACGACCTTGAGCAGTCGCGCAGGGCTGTGTTGCCATGGCGACGAAGCCTCGCACAGCCAGTAACAGCTGGATGCAACAGCACTCCCTGAATTTTAGCGGGAGCCGCCACGTTAATGAAGCGACTCTCGCGTCTCCTCCCCCTCCTTTACACCTTACTCTTCATCACTTCCCCACCTCATCCTTCATCTCACACATGTTTACTCACACACCCACTTGTGCTGACAGAAAAGAAAGCTTTTTTTAATTTTTTTTATTATTATTATTGTCGTTATTGTGCAACGACAGTGTGTTGGAGGTTGATTCATTGAGCCTGACTGCGGGGACGTGGACACGTGCGTCCACCAGCTGGCTGTGTCCCTGTCAGAAAGACAGACAGCTGAGAGGACAAAGAGCGAGACCAGGCAGAAAGAGATGATGAATAAAAAAATATCAAGAGTTACAAAACAAAACAGAAGAGGGAAAGGCGCACTGAGATGGGCACTTGACATTCCTCTCACAGAGGAAATAGCTCTCAGAGAAACAGCAGCAGAGGACATGAGCTGCACCAAGGCGTTCGAGGGGAACGAAAGAAAACAGAAGTGAGGATGCACTGCACAAATCTGACAGCCCATCAGCTCAGCCCACACATCCCCCCCGACCATCATCTCCCTTCAACATCTTCTAAACTAATCAGTCCATACAATTAACTGCTTGTCATTTACTCACAATGTTGGGTAGAAATGTCTAAAAAAAATGTCAATGAAAACAGAAATAAATATCTTTATCTTTACAGTATAACTTAACTTTCTCACACTGAGAGCACAGATCTCTACTGTAAGGGAGGCCTGGGCCTGAAGGCAGACCAACGTGCATGCTTTAGACGAAATAATAGTTAAAATAACAGCAAAAATAAAAAGCAGGGTTCACAAGAGCAAGAACAATAAACTATCCATAATCTGATTCAATAACAATAGTGTAAATGTTCATGAAATATTTGCACTATTGTGATCCATTTTTCTTCGTACATTTTTCTCGTTCCACAATTTTTGTGCCATTTCAACAAACAACATATAAAAACCTTCAGCTCTTTCAGGACAACCCTATGACTTTTGGTATTGGTGCAACTTTAGCTTTTTGAAATATTTAGCCTTTTCTGTCATTTCTTTCCTCAAAGAAAATGAATTGAGCTCATTTTCCATCCTTCAATTCTTTAGATGTGTTTAAAACCTTTTACTGCTCCTTTCACATTTTGTTCTGCTTCAGCTTCTTCCAGCTTCTTTGTGCAAATGTAATATTTTTAGCTAATTTCAGCAATTTTTTCAGCTGTTTTGTGATCCTTTCAGATTATTTCTGCCAATTTCAGTTGGTTATATCCTTTCAGCTTCCGCAAGTTTAAGCTTTTTCTGCTATTTCAGCTACTATTTAGCTGTTTTTATGCTAATTTGAACTCTTTTTGGCTAATTTCACTTTTTCACTCATTGAAACTTTTTTCACACTAATTCAGCAAAAATCACCTCTCTCTACTTCTTTCTGCTGTTTTGGCAACTTTTCAGCTGGTTTTTATTTTTTTGTTTTGCTAATTTCAGCTTTTCTCAGATAATATCCACTTCTTTGTGCTCATTTCTGCTTCTTTCAGCTTAATAGGGCAAACATGTTATTTCTGCTTTCTTCTGCTAATTTAAGCTTGTTCTAACTTTTCAGCAATTTTTTTTTTGCATTTTTTTAACTTACTAATTTCAGCAATTTTCAGATAAATTCGTTTTTTGTGGTAATTTCGGCTACTTTCAGCCTAATTAACGTCTTTCAGCCAATTACAGTTTGTTATGCTTCTTTCAGCTTTTTTCTGCTCTTTTAACTACCATTTAGCTCTTTTGATGCTAATTTTAGTTTTTACAGGTAATTCCACATTTTTTAGCTCCTTTCAGCTCTTTCCGCTTCCTTCTGGTCAATTAAGTTTCTTTTGCCTTTTCAGCTAATTTTCAGCTTGCTAATTTCAGCTTTTTGTTGTTGTTGCTAATTTCATAGTATTTGTGCTCATTTTTCATCTTTAAACCTAATTCAGCACATGTGTTCTTTCTGCTTTCTACTACCGGTAACTTAGGCTTGTTCTTCCATTTCAGCAAAATTTCAGCATGGTTTTAGCTATTTCAGCTGTTTTTCAGCAAGTTCTTCAGCAATAAGCAGTCACACTGTATTTTTGCAGGAAATGCAATTTCTCCAGTTTGTAATAGTTTTTCACTTTAGGTCTTATTTATTTACTTATTTATGGTTTATGGACAGATATTTAAGACTAAAGCTCATCAAATGTTTAAAGGAATTGTTTTTAAATTGCTTGTCCACAATTACTTTTTAAAATTTACAAAACATGTCACAAGTAGTTAAAAATTAGTTTTTGGTTTACATATTATTAATTTATTGTTCTCTGTTTTTTTTGTTTTTCTTTTGATGCTTTTAAATAATTTTCAGTACTATCATTACTTTTTTCCATTAAATTACTCCCATTTATTTTTGTTGTTAAGCACTTTGGTAACAGCTGTTGTTTTAATTGTGCTTTATAAATAAAGTTGAATTGATTTTATATATTTGCACACATATTTATGTTGTCTGTCTTTTACCCAGTGATGATATTTACATCGTTAGTTTAAGCCATTGACTAAAGATTGCATGTGAACACTTGTCATCATCTAAACTTTTGGAAAATTTTTGATTATTGGACACAGCAGTGAACGAGTTTTTTTTTTTTTTAGAGAGAGTTTAAACCATTAGGATGTTAATAAATAATTTGCATCAAATTAATAAATCTACTAAGATGCATTTGTACACCTCCAAACATGAATCACATCTCCTTTATTAACTGAGCATGTCCTAAAGGAATGCACATCACCTGCTGCCTTGGACATCAAAGTCTAAAGCACAGATCTCACTCAATCTGTTGGTGTTCAGAATGTGTGTTGGGGAGGAGTCTCAGCTACTACCACACCAAACTGAGCTCAAGATCAGTAAATGTGCTGGAGTTACAACAATTTGTGTGTTCTGTGGTGGCCATATTGAATGGAGTTGACTCCAAACATCTCTACGTTGTAGATGTCCATCAAATGATTACTTTTTGAAAACTACACAATTTTCAAATGGTTTTCAGCTGGTGTCTCTGTGCTCGACAGTGTTCAAATGTAAACAAATAAATCCTAATTGTTGGCAACAAACACCCACTTCGAATGTTATCAACCATTCAATGGCCGTTAACATGACTGATGGTTTCTCTCATTTGTTACAAATTATTGAAGAGAATTTTGGTAGTGAATGACGGTATCTAGTTATTTTCATCATTAATGATGCACATATGAAAAATAATCACATTAAAAACATTGACATTTTGTTTTTAAGGGTTTTCAACACTTGATGTTTAGATTGTATTTAGTAAAACCTAAAAATTAAACAGGGTGAACTAAATTACCACGATAAAAATTGTCTTACCTGAAGTGAACTATTGTTTGAAATAATAACTCTGCAGAAATGACAGCAATAAATAAAGTGATTTTTAAAAAAATAAATCAATTCATTGTCTCAGGCACAATCTCACATAAATAAATATATATATTTTACTGTTTCACCCTTTAAATAGTTGGTTTCCTTTCATGCCACGTATACTAAGTAGTGTTTAAAGGATCAACAACAAATTCTAAGCAGGAACTCAACAATAAGAGCGGGTAACAAATCCAAAGTATCACCTTACACCTGTAACACATGCAACAAGTCCTCTCAGTCTGTTGATGAGTGACTCCTCTGCTCATAAAAACAAGACAAAGTTGGGTTTCAGTTTAAGAAACTTGAAACAACTGCAGTTTTCAACATGAAAAAATAATCATTTACAAGCAAAAGCAGAACACCTAACTGACTGGCTGTGGTTCAGACATGGTTTTTGTCTTCTCTGCCTACGAGTCTGTTGCCTTTACAAGAATCAAAGCATAAAAAACAAGCCATTTAAATCCCTTCTAGCAGGAGGAGAACAGTGAAGAGTCCGCTCAAAGCTGAAAACAGCTGACTTTGACATGAACAAAACAACAGGTTTTATAAAATTGACTTAAAGACAGATAAAATGCTGATTACTGGTGTGTGGTGGGAGATCAAATCTACTTTTAGATGTATTACATCGTGGATGTGGACAATTCTGAATCCATTTTAAAATTCCTAAATCAATTTTGGTGTCAGCAGCATGTTTTTTTTTTTTGTCCCAGTGGAGTTCCCGTAGCTTCCTGTAAAAGTTACGGAAATATTTGCCTTCACTGAACCCTGGAGTTTATGCATCTGTAAATAATAGTTGAAGTTATCACGACATGACAGCCTTGAATGACGACTTTATGTATGAATGTATGAATTTCTGGTGATGCTAACACAACGCTAACCGTGTTAGCTTTTCTGCTGAGTTTACAGTTAACATATACCTGCTGTCAGCAGCAGTCTGTAACTATTAATTTTTTTTTTTGTGCACTCTGCTCTCTTTATTAGCCATGGATGAATCCATGTTTATCTAAAATAGGTGACAGTCATTTAAGTTTCGCAATAATCAACAATTGTTGTATAATCCCATCGCAGCCCTCTGAACTGTGTCATGTTGTGAGTGATAGACTGAACGGTTGTTTGTCTCATTTGTCTCTACGTGTCCCTGTGATGGACTGGAGACCTGTCCAGGGTGTACCCCGCCTCTCGCACAGTGACTGCTGGACATGGGCACCAGTGACC
>JARVLU010000103.1:10175520-10188801 GCA_031762415.1 Simpsonichthys santanae | reverse complement strand
AAACCGAAACTGAAAGCACATGGCTACTTACACGGCTTTTTAAACACATTTTTTTCAATGTAACACAACAACAGCGTTCTTAAAACGCAGTTTTGCTGTATTTCCAAGCAGTTGGCTAACACAATACCCTAAAAAAAACGAAAAAAATATAAAATGCTGCATAAAAAAGACAACGTAAGGTGTGATGACGTCACTGGGGGAGGCGGTTGTAAACACGAAAAAACGGGAACCGAGGCGGTCGGGAACCGAGGACTACCTGTAGTTAAATACAGAGACCCAATTTCATCATTGTACTTTGTATAAGATACAATGATGACAACACATAGCACTTAACAATGGATCATTAGAGCCGTAGTAATTTTTTTTAGCACCCCGATGGCCGCTTTCTATTCACAGGGTGCTGAGTGATACTAGCAATAACAGCATTGTAAGAGGGGGACAGTTGAACACGGAGACCCCCGCCCCTGTTTAATGATGAATGGGTTCTTTTCACAAAGATTGCCTCCTTCACTCCTCTCTCGAACCACATTCCTCTATCAAGAAAGTGCACATCTTCATTAACAACCAGTGCATACCTGTATTTCAGAATTGCATATCAGAATAAGTGGGAGAACTAGTGGAGAAAACTCTTTGAAACTACTATTTGATATACCGGTAGTTAGCAATAGCATTTTTAGTTTTGGTAGTTTGTACTGAGTACCTTGAAGAGATGAGCATTACAGTATTTAGATTTACAAGTGAGAATATATTTGCCAACATAAGTTGTAGACTTTTAGAGTTGAGGCCTAAATCCCCATCTTCTTTGGAAACTAGAGCTATTAACCGATCCAGTGTGTGACCTGTCAAAGAGGTTCTCATGAGGGTTTTCTTCTCTGAGCTTGTGAATAAAGGTTACATCTTTGGAACATGCCCCTCTGTTGCTTTGACAAAAGAGCAGCCAAACATTCAAAGACCCTCATTTATTTGCTCCTCGTTACCTTTATTTTTTTTAGATTCTTAGAGTAAACGAGAGGCTTTGCAGGAGCTAAAAAACAAATAGGATTTTTTAAACATATCAGGTTTATTGGTGTGGTACTTTGTACTTTACTGTGTGTGGTACTTTCTGGTACTTTGAGGGCCGAGATGAGGTAGAGGCAAAGCAGCCGACTGGCGACCAGAAATCACGGTTCAACTCCTAGCCATTTCCACATGTTGTGGTGTCTCTGGGCAAGGCACCTAATCCCCAGTTCCTCCCCGGGCACTTACATAGCTGCCCACTGCTCCACCTGAGTGTGTCTCACATGTGATTGTTAAATGCAGAGAACCATTGTATGGAAACATACAATGATGACATTGTCAGACTTCCCTTCCCCTTGTATGCTGGGTACACATAAAGAAGATGTTGATAATTGAATCCAAAATCTAAGAAACAGTCAATATGAATGTTGTGAATACTGATATACTGCAATTGATCCAGAATTTAGAGGTCTTAAAAACAGGTTTTGGGGAAAGAGTTAGTCCAAGAATGGCTTCCTAATAACTGTATCCAAGAAAAGGCCTAAACCTTGGGGAGTACCTTGTTGTTACTGAAGGGGCTTGAAAGGTATCAGAGATGTACCACCATGAGAGGCGACGCTCTACAGCGGCATGGGCCATCTCCCATTAGCTTTCTTATTACTATAGATCTATTTGCAGTTTGCCATAAACAAAATGGGAAGGTTAGGACTAGGTTGGACTGAAATCTTCAAACCGTAACGTCTCTCAAAGAACAGGAATGCTTGGAGATGTTGGCAAAATGGCTCTATGGTTTTGTTGTGAATATCAAATTATCCTTTGCGAAGAGGAGTGTTGCCATGGTGATTGTTGCCATTCTCTACCTTGGAACATAAAGAACATTTTCAGACTCTTTTTATTTATTTATTTATTTATTTATTTATTTATTCATTTATTCTCCCTGTTACAAATAATGGAAAGGATTTAAACGTCCGACTCAAAGTCAAAGGTGCAATAAAGTCACGTAAAAGCATTAACAGTGGAAACCAGTCAAGTCCCTGTTGACAGATCCTCTGGGACCCGGTGCCCTAGGTGGTGTTCCACTTGTTTACTGTTACGCCGATATGGTTTCTGAACACCCTCTCTGACTCTGTGTTTGCCCCTCTTCCTGTGTTTCTGTGTGCTCATGTTCGTTGCTCTGCAGTCTGGCTGAGGAGGAGATAAAGGCAGAGTCTGATGTGGTAGAGGGGATGGATGCTTCTGTGCGATCCAAAGGTAAGTCTCTTAAGGCCTCATTAGAAAGCCAAACATATTGGTGTCAGAAAGCATTCAGGTTTTTTACCGTTTTGAGAGCAGAGGCTAATGCATTTTGATAGCCATTAGGACTGCAATGATAATCCATGATGACTACTGTCTGCCTGTTTGTGTCAAGATCGACACAGGGTCTGCTGGTTATGATGAAGCCTGTAAGCCATTTGTTTGCATCATGTGATGCTTTGATACTTGAAGCCCGAAGATCATTGTAATTACTGTTACAATTAGATGTTAATGAAATCATGGTTATACGTTTCTGAATGTCGTGTTTTTAACTGAAACTAGATTACTTAACATTGCACATCCTCCCACGGTTCTCATTGTAAGCATTTCAAGTACCGGTATGTAAGGTATAATAGACTAATCTATCGTAGCTTTAATTATTCATCCTTTTACTACAGAGCTTGCTGGATTACTGCCATAATGCATGTTTAAAAAAAACATTTTTAAGCTATCATCTGCTGCACTTGAATCTGAATCAAGCCTCTTGCTGTGCTGTTTCCCACATCCACCCAGTTCCTGATCCACCGGGGTCAGCAGAACGAACAGCAGCGCCACAGAAGCGAAAGATGTCGAGTCCCACGCATTCCTCCAATGGACACTCTCCTTCAGATACCTCCCCCAGCCCTGTCAAGAAAAAGAAAAAGCCAGGGGCCATGAACAGTAACAATAAAGACCAGGTGAGGACTCGTTCTCATGGTAAACCTTCTGAACTGGTGGGGTCTGAAAAACTGGTTGTCACGAGACCCTTTCACACGTGAACTGCTTTCCATTAATCTGATGGCAGCTTTGAGTTTCTGTCAAGTGTTGGTAAAATTTCAAGACATTTTTTTGCTGTTTGAAGCAAGTGACTTGTATCATTTTAACCACAAGCCTGAAAACCAGCTCTCTCATTAACAAAAATACACATACATCAGCTAAACGTTTATTTAGCTTCTCATCAAATGTTGAGCTCTCAGTAATAAATGATAGTTGGTAAAACTTTTCTTTTCTACAATGGAGCTTTAGAGCCATGCTAAGAAAAAAATAAAATAAAAGCCATGAAATGACAAGAATAAAGTCAAATAAGGTCTTAATATTATTAGAATAAAGCAGTATGAGACTTTTTTTTTTTCAGCTCTCGTTTATTTTTTTCCACGAGTTGGATCTACAACGTGACCTGTCAATCAATCCAGTAGGCGTGTCAGCAAATGACCAGTCCGAAGCTAAATGAGTCATAATATTATCTGAACTCCGACGTGATAAAGCAGGATTTATTGCATTTTAGCTGTGATAAAATGAAGAATGTTGAGCATCTTGTTAAGCTATACTTTGTTATAGGGCTGGACGATATGGCCAAAATTTTAATCACGATATATTTCTTAATTTTGGTCGATAACAATATACAGTAATTCCAATATCGATATAAACAATATAAAAGCCTCAGAAAAAACTGTACAAACTACAAATAAATTATTGTTCACTTTTATTTGTATTTAGCCTTCAAAGAAAATTGAAATCACCGTCAAATAAACATAAAACTCTCAACTTTGTCAATATTAACAGTTTTAACTTTAAACAACAACATAACCTAATGTTCGCTGCATGTGTTTCTCTTTTGATACATTTGGGGGTGTTGTTTCAGGGACATGTTGGCTTTATTGTAGGGGTGCACCGATAAATCGGCTGGCCGATTATGTTACGATTTTATGTTACGGTACGTATTTAATTAAAAGTATTAAAAAATCTTTGTGTTACAAGAACACTGGCGGCTTATAGACAAGTGTGGCCTATTTATGTCAAATTTAAATTTTTCTTTTTAAATTTAGCGGGTGTGGCTTATATTCAGGTGTGCTCAATAGTCCAGAAGTATATATACAGTATACAGTATATATAAAGGTGTTTAAAACCCTTCCCACACTCTTGCAATATTCTAAACAATGTTTCTATACTCTAAAACTCTAAAAGAGCACAGTGTCATGATTTCAGCTCTCTGCCTCCTTTACTCTTTGCCATCTGCAAGCGCTATTGGCCACGCCCACTTCTCAGCTCTGCATGGAGAACAGCTGACCAGCTGCAGGAGGAAGTTTATCCTGCAGTAAGGGCACAAAGGTTTAGGAGGAAGCTTTTTCTGCATCTCTGGGATGCACAAATGTGCAGCAGGTGCTAAATAATTTAAAATAATTTATTTTAAATAAAAATTTCATGCCGATCGTGTGGCTCATCCATCAATCAGCCAATTGTTTGTCATGTCCAATCTTATTATGAAAAACCACGATAGAGCGAGTCTGCGATAAACAAACCACGAGGGACTACTGTACATTGGTGAAACATTTATTGTGCAAGCATCAGCTTTAAAACAATGTTAACAAAGTTAATTTGTCAACAGTGAAGTAACGCACTGCACTTATATACTTTTTACAGTTTCAAAATTAATAATAGCAAACAAAAGCAAAAGTCTCTGCAGGTGTTCCTGGTTCCCTTCAGAGTTTCAAAATCAGAACTGTCTGCTCCAAAAACTAACTTTTAATAAAATTATGGTAGCGGAACTGACAGAAGTTTAAATAAATTAATCTAGAACGAACCTTTGTTTGATAGTTGTTTAAAGGTTTGTAGCTGTGACATTAGTTTTTTCATTCAACCTTTATTTAGGCAGGTTAATCTCATTGAGCCTCGAGGACTCATTTACAAGAGAGACCTGGCTACAAACTAAAGTTAACTCAGAAAACATTTCTTTAGACTATTAGCTATTAGCACCTAAACTAACACTTAAATATCTTGAGCCTTAAAACGTATATTTATCAGCCCTTATGCATCCAGTAATTTAGCATTAAACATGAGTGTTATTGAATATTTAGAAGAGGCTTGCATCATGCATTGTATTTGCTGTCACTTTTTTAAGCTCACTTTCTAAACCATGTTTTGGTGCAAACAAGTTTGGATAATCTACTTTTATGTATAAAGCACATTTTTTGGTTCTGCTGTGTTTATTGCATCCTGTGTTGCTTCCCCTGCTTCCCCATACCCCTAATACTGTCTTGTTTTTGTTGCACTGCACCTTTTTGTGTTCCTGCGTGTTTTTTGAAACCTACCCCCTGTTTCTCTTGCCTGCATTTCAGTCAGAGCTAAGACATGGTCCCTTTTACTATATGAAGCAGCCAGCACTCACCACAGACCCTGTTGATGTTGTACCGCAGGACGGCAGGAACGACTTCTACTGCTGGCTGTGCCACCGCGAGGGCCAGGTGCTCTGCTGTGAGCTCTGCCCCAGGGTGTACCACGCCAAGTGCCTCAAACTACCAGCTGAGCCCGAGGGCGACTGGTTCTGTCCAGAGTGTGAGGTATCACGCTAGAGACACCCGAGTGTGTGCTTGTGTGTGCAAGATTTCGTTAGACCTAAGCATGCTCAGATGACGAGACGAGGCGTCACATTGAAGTTGTTAGCGAGCAGCTTCAGCCAGAGAAAAGATAAACCTGCAGACTTACCTTTAAATTACACAAGGAAAATTGTTTTAGATTCGCAGTTTTACATGCTAAATTAAACTACTTTATTTAACAGAAACTCAATAAAAGTTTATATTCAACTTGCTTTATAGTTACAGTAATTTGTTTAGCTGCTTTTTTATTTTAGTGATTTTTTTTTTAAATTTATACATTTGTTTTTCAGAAAATAACAGTTGCTGAATGCATTGAAACGCAGAGCAAGGCAATGACAATGCTAACAATAGATCAGCTCTCGTACCTGCTGAAATTTGCACTTCAGAAGATCAAGCAGCCTGGGGTAAGAAAGCGTTTTATCATCTTTGTGTGTACAAGACTAAGTTTGAATCATAAAGTTCTATAAATGCTTTTAGGAGAACACAAATAAGGTTAAATCATTTTATCTGGACCAGTTTCTTTAAGGGAGAAACGTTTCGTCTTCCATCTGGAAAACTTTCATCAGTCTGTTGCCTGCCAACCAGATCTGTCACATAATATCCTTCATTGCTGTGTTTCAACCAAACCTCCTGTTGGCCTCTCCAGACTGATGAAGTTTTCCGGATGGAAGATGAAACGTTTCTCCCTTAAAGAAACTAGTACAGATGAAATGATTTAACCTTTTTTGTGTTATCTACCTGGACAATTGAGCCTACAAATCTTTTAGAAGTTGTCAAAACATTGGCTATTAAACCTGTTTCCATTCTGTTATGGCAACAGATCCAATATCTGTCATTCTATAAGCAAACTTGCAAAAGTAAAAGACATGTGCAAAACCGTGAATTTAACAAAAAAATTTTATCTAGGAAAAATGTGAATACAAAAAATGACAATCCAACATCAATAACAATTTTTTTTCTTTCTTTCCAAAAGGAAAAAAAAAACTGTATTGCTCCATGTTTATGTTGTAATCCTTCTGCCGTTTTTTCTAACATAACACTCAACAAGAAGGAAGCCTTTTCAGAATAAAACTAAATTTCACAATAAAGCTGGCCTGAACTAATATTAACCTTACCTACTAAAATGGCAAAAATTAAAAAACAAAAGGCATTGCACAAAATATATATATACGGTAATCTAAGTATTTCTTATGGTTTCTCATGATTTTGGACCGTGAAAGAAAACCGGCGTACACAGAGGAAACCCACACATGCTCGGGGAGAGCATGTAATCTCCACCCAGAATGGCTCCAGGCTGGGAAGTGATCCAGTAACCTTCTTGCTCAGAGGTGACGGCTCTAACCTCTGTTCCACCCATTAAACCTGTTTTTTCATGTTTGTTTTAAATTTGCAGACGGAGCCTTTTCAGAAGCCCGTGTCTTTGGAACAGCACCCGGATTATGCAGAGTACATCTTTCACCCTATGGACTTGAGTACTATAGAGAAGGTACAAATATTTTAATTTAGGTGCTCCAAAAAAGTCTGAGTTTTAGGAAATGCTTAATTTAGATCGAACGGAAGTAAAAACATGAAGCAAATCACGTAAAACATACAAATAGATGAAAACTCAAGCCTGACTGCGTTAAAAAAATAGTAATCAATCTAGTTTTTACACAAACGTCTTCGTTGTCCTTGATCTCATGTTTACTTTCTAATAGAATGTCAAAAAGAAAATGTATGGCTGCACTGAGGCATTTCTTGCTGATATAAAATGGATCTTACACAACTGCATCATCTATAATGGAGGTTCGGCATTTTGACAGACACAAATAATCCTACTGTGCAAATTTATGAAATGTATAAATGCAACTCATAATTTTGTTTCAGGTAATCACAAACTAACAGCAACTGCAAAAGTCATTGTGAAGATCTGTGAACATGAGGTAAAGACACTTTCCTGGTGTATTGATGACAGCACATGAGTGAAAACATCTAATTTCACTTGTTTAAATTTTCTTTTTAGATGAATGAGATCGAGGTGTGTCCTGAGTGCTACCTGTCTTCATGCCAAAAACGAGACAACTGGTTTTGTGAGCCATGCGTACGTCTTTACTTAGTCTTAAAACAATATTTAATTTAAATTTATGTGCAGCATGTTGGTCTCCAGAGCTGCAAAACATTTCACTGTATTAATATTTTTCAACAGAGTCAACCCCACCCGCTGGTCTGGGCTAAGCTGAAGGGGTTTCCCTTTTGGCCAGCAAAAGCACTTCGAGAAAAGGACGGACAAGTAGACGCACGCTTCTTTGGGCAACATGACAGGTGGGATGTGCTTTGGCCACTGAAGAGGGAACTGACTGTGTTAAAAATGACTGAGCAAACTTTAGCCAAGAATACTCTTCCTGCTTTGACTGGTGATCTGTGTTTGTTTGTTTGTTTGTTGGCAATTTATTTTCTTGAACCACTGGTCAGATTTTAGTCAAACTTGCATAAAGTAATCCTTAGATGTACAGTAGACCCTCAGTACTTTGCGGTTTGACTTTCGTGGACTCGCTGTTTTGCGGGTTTTCAGTGTAAGATTGTACACAACACACGATTGGCTGATTGATGGAAGGCGACCAACCAGAGCATTGTGCTCAGTATCTTGGGTGCTGATTGTCTCTGTAACCGTAGCATCAGTCTGTCTGCTTTCTTTCGCTGTGCTCTTTAGGGATTGGGCGGCGGGGACTGTACCTCCGATGTCCGTACGACCCTCCCCACCCCTCCTCCCTTCCCTGTCCGCACGCCTCCGGACGCGTGTCTGGGGGTGCGCCTTCTCCCGTCAATCCCATGGTGCTCAGGGGGCGTAGCTGCTGGTGGAGAGCTTCCTCAGCGCTACTCGTGCCCTCGTGTTCACCTTCCCGGGAATGGCGGAGGCTGTTGTGCGGGCAACACGTTGGCCCTCTAGGTGCGCCCCCACCGCCACTGTCGTACCCCGACACCCAACACCTCGAGCTTTTACCCAGTGCAACGCTTGCTATATCAAGAAGGACGATATACACGGATAAATGTATATAAATGTTTGTGCTGCTGTTCGGCGTATTGTTTCTATGCTGTTAGTGCTTAGCGTATTTTTGGTTTATGTTTTTCTTAGTTCATATCTTAGATGTTATTACAGTTTTTCTTTTACATTTTATTGTTGGATGTAACGGGGACCCTGTTTACACAATTTCGTTCCACCACATGTACCACATATGGTGCGAATGACAAATAAAGTAACTCTGACTCTGATAAATACTAAACTACAGTAAATACAATGTCCCTATTTTGCAGATTTTCATCTATTGCGAGGGTGTTTGTAATGTAACCCCCGTGATAGGTGAGGGACTACTGTACATCTACGGTACAACTGAAGAACTTTGAGTCAATCCAGTTGAAGATGATCATTTGTAGATGACCTTAGCAAACACACAAATTGCCTACAACTCAAAAAGTTTTACAGATGTTGAGCTCAAATTTGGTGTGGTAGCTGAGAGTCATCCCCAGCACATATTGCAGACGCTAACTGATGGTGCAGCATTTTTGTTTAAACTCTGCAGGCAGTTTGAATTCTTACAGGGATTGCTACTTCTTTGTTGCAGTTATTGATTAGGCGTGCTTTGTGCTCTACTCCATGCAGGGCCTGGGTTCCCATTAACAACTGCTACCTGATGTCCAAAGAGATCCCTTTCTCTGTAAAGAAAACAAAGAGCATTTTTAACAGTGCCATGCAAGAGATGGAAGTCTATGTAGAAAACATTCGCAAGAAATTTGGAGTCTTTAACTACGCACCGTTTCGCACGCCCTACACCCCCAACAACCAGCTACAGATGCTGCTGGACCCCTCCAATCCCAGTGCTGGGCCTGTGAAAACGGAGAAACCAGATAAACTTCGCTTTAACTTTGATATAAACTCGTCTCCTAAGTTGATCCTGAGCAAGACTTCAACTACCAGCGCGATGAGTCGGCGGGCCTCAGTGACAGACATGCCCCGGTCTCCTATGAGCACCAACTCCTCGGTTCACACAGGGTCTGATGGAGAGCAAGACACGGAGAAGACCAACAGGAATCCTGCTTTACACTACAGCACAGGAGAGGAATCAATGGACTGCACTGGTACATTTCACATTTGCATTGCTCTAGACGCCATGAGTGTAAAGTTGCTCCTTATTTGTATGTGGGAACTTTTAAAGGCCAAATTATTAATATTCACCCCCCCCCCCCCCTCTGTCTCTTATCTGATAATTATAGCATCTCCTGTCTCAGGGAAGTTGGGACCTGCGAGCAGTGTGACAGGCAGTCCAAAGCCCTTTAACTGTGGACTGGTTGCCAAGCAGGAAAGGACTGCAGGGACAGGAGGCATTCTTAACCTCAACCTTGGTCAGTATCACTTGCTCAAATATGTTGTAGGTGCATTACCACAAGGCAACCAAACATCATACCGTCCCTTATGTTATACCACCTAATTTGTGAGTTTCTGTCTGAATCAGATCGAGTGAAGGCTGAAATGGATCTGAAGGAGCTAAGTGAGACTGTGCTACAACAACAACAACAGCAGCAGCAAACAGCATCAACAACCGTTGCTACTCTGAAAAGACCCATCCGGAGTCTGGACAAAACAATTGAAAGCTGCAAGGCACAGCTCGGTATATCCATGTGGTTCAGTAGCTGTTTGAAATGATTTAGATTTGATACTTTCATAAGAGACATTTTTAATTTTACATTTATATCTCAAATTTAATACTGTTTTAGATCTTAGCTGTACTACAAAACTGCTCAGGGGGCTACAGTTTCTAAAAGTCAACATCTTGGAGGGCCGGACATCCAGCCATTAAAGTGATTATGTAAATAAACCACATTTTACAATGATCTAGTTGATTAGTTTATTTTATTGTATTGAATCATAAATGCAATAAACAGAACCTCAAATCCAGAAACCTGCCACCACCCTCCTCCAAAAATAAATAAATAAATGAAGTGGGTGGGCCGGATTAAAGTCATCTGCGGAAATGGCCCTTGGGCAGCCAGTTGAATAGCCCTGATTTAGATCAACTTTGACCAGAAATATTGTCAAATGTTACTCTGTGGATAACTGATGTCTGACAATGAGCTAGATGCCTAATTTAATAAAGAAAATCTTATTTTAAATCAAGAAAGTTCATGCTCAAATGATCCAGGTATCAAATCTGATAATTCTCAATCAGGTCATCTGGACAGTTTCTTTTTAGTAGTAACGTTTCACCCTCACTCCAGAGGGCTTCATCAGTCAAGAGTAGTTCCAGCACACTGTTCCCCCACCAAGCAGTAAACAACTTAAGTGGACCAACCAGTTTGCTGGAGCTAAGATTAGCTTAGACTTATTTTTAATCATTAGCAGAAATAATGTGACATACAACACAACTAAGAATGTCCATTTTTCCCACACAGGAATCGATGAGATCTCTGAAGATGTGTATAAAGATGTGGACCACAGTGACACTGAAGACTCTGAGAAATCAGACTCAAGTGACAGTGAATATCTCAGTGATGAAGATCACAAGCCAAAGAGCACTGCACCAGAGGAAAAGAACAAAGTGGAAAGAAAGAAGTCCAAGGGAAGCACGGAGGGAGAGATTAAGGAGGGAGTTGCAGGGACAGGGGATAAAGCCACCTCTGAACCTTTGCTCAAAGAGAAGCAGTGCAGCAGCGGTCCAGATAAGGATTTGCAAGAAAAGCCCAAGACGCCCCATGCTCAGCCCCTCACTGAAAAGCCTAAACTTTCAGAGGAGGGTAAAGCAGCAGCTGCAGCTTCAGTGGTGGAGCAGGACTCTGACTCAGAAAGAGAGCTTGTCATTGACCTGGGAGACGAACATGGAGGCCGCGAATCAAAGAGGCCGAGACGAGAGCAGGGCTCCTCTGCTGCCAAAACTCTCAAAGAGTCTGCTGCCAAGCTGGAAGGTGAGGCTTTAAAGTGCTTTTTATCTTGACATTTTCTTCGTGACTGTTATGACTTGTAAAGCAGTGGGTAGAAAAATAATCCTGTCATAATGTTAGAGTACTCACTCAGTGAGGTGGGAGCATGTCACAACTCCTCTCCTGCACACCATAATAAAGTCTTAGTCTTCTGCTTGACAGATTAGCTTTTCATCATATGTCACAGTAATGCTATTTACATTAGCTTCTACTTATACTTTCAGTCGTACCAGACTTTCTTACACAAGTAAATTAATATCAACAAACCAAGGGACTGTTTGAAAAAAAAATAGTTTTCTGACCTAATAATTTCTAATGGATGAAATCTTACTGAGAAGTGTCTACTGCAATGACCAACAAAAGACCAAAAACACGTTGAGATAAAACAAACCATCTGCCAGGCTGAAAGTAAAAGCACAGAGTGGTTAGAAAAAGGCTGGTTGAAGGTTTAGTGCACAACATAAGGTACATTTCTGTGATGCTTATCTTGAGCTTTAACTTTTCTGGTAGTCAATCTAAAAATATCATTAAGGACAAAAGTCTTGGTGCCTATAGTCATGTTGAATCAAACAATGATGGGACATACGGTACTTTGAGGGAAAGCATTCATGGCTGCGTACGTCTGCTTGTATTTACAAGTAATGGTTTCAGTTTGTGATGTCTAATAAATTATTAATAAGATATCAAGAGACACTTTTTCTCTGTCAGTGTTTGGTTTCTTCAGGTATAAATTGTGTCGAGCCTTTCAGTGTCTGTTATTTTTGCACCAGGGCATGTTGGGTCAAGTAACAAAAAGTCAAAACGTCCATTAATTTTATTAATAGCTGTTAACACAAAAACTGCAAGTGGGCACTATTTGTAGTTTATTATCTCATTGGATTGCATATTTACTTTCAATGGTCAATCTCATTGTATGACTGTAAATTATATTACATAATATTTCACTCATATGTGCATGCATACACCATATTTTTTGGCGTATAAGTCACATTTATTATGTGTCATTGCTGACCCGTCGTGTTTATTATGCGTTTATTTAATAGTCAAAACATCTTCATTTCACCTGGGTGGCACAGCTTCATCCATCCATTCATTTGTTCATTCATTCATTGCGGCTGGAGCCGCTAGCTCTCCAGCGTTCCTCCCCTTGCACAAGCTCAGTGAATGAGTGCACACGGGAGGACTCGCTGTTGCAGTTCTTGGAAATTTAACAAGATTAATACATAAAAACAATTATTTGTTTGCTCGACATTATAACAAAGGTGTGTCTCACTTAACTTTTTCTTAATAAATGCACTTAAATGGTCAAAACAGCTTAATTTCACCTGGGTGGCACAGTTCCGTCCGACCGTCCATCCATTGTGGCTGGAGTCGCCAGCATTCCTCCGCCTGCACCAGCTGAGTGAAGTGAGCATGCACGGGAGGACTAGCTGTTGTAGTTCTTTGAAATTTAAAGTGTCAGTCAAACACAAATGAAGAAATTTGAAAGACCATTATACAAACCGGATTCCAAAAAAGTTGTGAAACTAAACAAATTGTGAATAAAAACTGAATGCAATGATGTGGAGATGACAAATGTCAATATTTTATTCAGAATAGAACACAAATCACAAATCAAAAGTTTAAACTGAGAGAATGTATCATTTTAAGGGAAAATATGTTTCAAAATTTCATGGCGTCAACAAATCCC